>JARQZK010002324.1:102500-150987 GCA_030704885.1 Cynegetis impunctata | reverse complement strand
CCTTGTATCTTTCGAACAAGTCAAGATATCAATGTGCGGTTTTCGGCATTCATTTTCTCACAAAAATCGATCTCGTAGTATGTAGGCTAGTTTTTCTCTAACTCCTCTAGAAATAGGTGTTTCCTATCAAAAGTGTCCAATTTGGACCACTCTGTACAATAAACAACTTGATCAAAACTTCATGAGAATAGTTATTGCCTTCCATTTTGATTGTTTTCAAATCAAATTTTCGTTAATGATCGCGCGAACGTTTCATTGTTAATGGACTAATTGTCAAATTTTCATAATGACATCTTTCTTGACATTTCATAGCTACCTAATACAAAATATGGCTAAATAATCCGATTTTTATAGAAACTTGCTTTTATTTCGGAAACCTGACTTTTTAGGTATAGGAACATGATATATCATTTGAAAGAAATTTTCTTTCGAGATATTTGATAATATACAGGGTATTACATTTTAAAAAATGCACTTTTTACTATTTTTGTATTTATCGTTAAAATCGCAAATTTTGAAGGACCCTGTATAATGGAGAACAAAGTCCTTAGAATATTCCTAATACGTCGGAACTTGGTAAACTACAACTAAAATTTCAGCGTCTTACGAATCTGAATACCTTAGTAATGAACATTTAATTGAAGCTATGTTTTGCACAAAAAAATAAGGAAACCATTTAATTTCTCGAAAACCTCTGGAGATAGGTATAGGGAAGTATCATACTAAAACAATTGGAAAATGGTAGAGAAGCAAAAAATGAAATAATATATAGGGTGTCTCATTTGAAATTTCATAGTTGCTGCTACTTTTTAGTATAAGCGGCAACGCCGCAGCGCCACTATTATTTTAGATCGATAGAGCAAAATCAATGACCCATGAAACCAAATTTTCAGAATAATCTCATGTCCCGTTCTCCGTAAACGTCTAACCTACCATCCACCGTGATTGACCCTGTATATATATATATATAATATATATATATATATATATATATATATATATATATATATATATATATATATAGTTATATAATATCATATCATATATAGCACTTCAGTACAGAAAGTATACATATATTTACAATACATATTTAATTTTACGCTAGCATTCAATTGTCCTATTTGTGAAGTACTAAATGGTATGATACAGGAGGAGCTGATTAATCCAACCAAATATGAGAAAAAACTTTTTTTTACAAAAAATTATTCTTTGTTCCACATTTGTATATATAATTTTACTTCTCAATCAGGTTTTATCCAGAAAAGTGAAATTCAGTACAAATAGTAATGGTCCTCTTGAGCTCAATATTGGTTTAGTTTTTTTCATTGGGTATACGTTGTTCTGTTACTAACAAAATTTACATTAGATGTTACACATCAAAACCTTAATGACACACATTGTCATAGTTACATAGTACAAGTTTTTTTTTGCACATTAATTCGACTTTTATAAAATTTTAAGATAGTTTTTT
The DNA here is from genome assembly GCA_030704885.1 of Cynegetis impunctata. Taxonomy (NCBI): domain Eukaryota; kingdom Metazoa; phylum Arthropoda; class Insecta; order Coleoptera; family Coccinellidae; genus Cynegetis; species Cynegetis impunctata. Next base: position 149,516 of record JARQZK010002324.1, on the reverse strand, counting down.
TCTTCATAATCTTCATTACAGATGGTTGGAGAAGGCGGAATGAAACAAGAATGTACCGTTGACGACTTAGTAAAGATAGTTGAAGATTTGACTCGAATTCATTAAACACAATGCAGTCGAATATAATTGATTTATATTTTCTAGTATGCTGTTACAATTTGATTTTTGTACAAATTGAAAAATAAATAAGTATTAACATTTGTCAAACATTTGCATTGATACTTTCGAAAAATGAATAACATGAACTTAAGTCTGGAATGATTAATTCCAATTAGTTCTCAGCTTTTTAGTGTCATAATGTAGAAATGATTTCCATTGTCATAAAAATGTATATCAAATTTTGAATTTATATGTCCAATTTTATTAGAAATTATAGGAAAAACGGTAAAATTTCAGTTTATAATTATTTTCTTATAACGTGAAAGAGTTCAAACATGTAGCATATTTATTGGACTCAATAATGTGATTATCTCAGGTGTGAAAATATATACTTTGAAGAGGTGAAAGCTTAAATAAAAAATCTCGTTAAATTAGCAATCATTTAAATTCATGTAAATTTAAATGATTGATAATTTAACTAGATTTTTTATTTAAGCATTCACCTCTTCAAATGGCACACATTGTTTGATCCATTTAACTTTTTAAATGATGATTGGTACATGAATCAATCACAATTTGAACTTGAAATGGAATATTGATTATATATATTTATATATATATATATATATATATATATATATATATATATATATATATATATATATATATATATATATATATATATATATATATATATGTTCAGAAAGATTTCCGCGGTCGGAAGTATTTGAAAAACTTGGTTCACGGAATGAACCGCGTAAAAGATTTGAAAAATCTCGACGTTTCGGCTCGTTTTGCGAAGCCATCTTCAGGAGAATTAGAAGGTAAATAATTCAGACTCGTGGCCTCAATCTGCCTACTCCACGAATCGAATTAGGAGGAATCAAACAGGCCACATTATCGATTTCCCCAATACAAGAACTATTGCTCCCGTCCGATCTTTCAAATCCCGAATTTTCCGTGAAGCTGTAGAAATAGAAAAACGTCCAAATTGTTTGAACACCAGAGATGACAGTCACAGACTCCCATCAGCATGGAAACCACTTCTGAGTGGTCGCCATGTCACACCCAATCAGAGTGCATCCTGCACTGATGAGCGTGAGTACTCACCCCCCTCCCCTATAAATACGGCCACGCGACGATCGGCCCGTCAGTTGACTCTGAAGAGTAGGCAGATTGAGACTTCAGAGTTGACAGGAAGCAGTACGGTTAGTGGAGTAGGCAGGTTGAGACCACGCAATCGTATTGTTTCCGATTCCTCCTAATTCGATTCGTGGAGTAGGCAGATTGAGGCCACGAGTCTGAATTATTTACCGTCTAATTCTCCTGAAGATGGCTTCGCAAATACCCTATATATATATATATATATATATATATATATATATATATATATATATATATATATATATATATATATATATATATATACCAATTCAGAAATTGCCTATCAATATAAAAGTGAAGAAAAATTGGATATTTGAATTTGGCATTATATACCTACAGTTTATTTATATCTAGATTTGTTCTTCTCAATAGTGAACACCCTACAAAAATTTAGTTTTCTAAATAGTCTTCGTCAAATTAGAACACTGTATCAGCTTAACGATTAACAAAATTTTTAACACATATTTATTACATTTTAAATTAATCAACGCACACGGGCACACGTGGATTTAGCCTCTAAATCTAGAAGGATTCAGAGTTTAATATCATAGTCCGGAAGCCCACTGTCGAAAAGTCTACGTCCTAAAACATCCGGTTCATTCATGATTTATTTAAAAGGATTTATACCAAAGAATATTAAACCGTTGGTCTGCCTAAGCTCATCCTGGCGGGTCATAGTTAATGAATGTAATTTATTTGGCAAAAAATGGTACGTCACCTACGTCACAAAACATCCGGCTGAAATTTAGATAAATATCAGTTATTTGAAATTGTCTTGGTCTGCCAAGCTTCACCCTGGCGGAAGTGCTCGGCAGACCACCCTAAAGCGGTGACAACTAGTGTCAAATTGATCGGTCTCAGTCAAGCCAGATCATAGATTGACAAGAAAGAATGTATGATAAATTCTCTCTCTGCTTGTCAGTATATAAGCTGTAAATCGCTAAAGAAATAATTTTTTTGTTTTATGTTGACTGATTTGTTTTGAAAAAAGCATATAAAGGTTACTCTTTGGATGTGCCTGGTTTACCACCACGCAATTTACAACTTGAGGTTGGCTCGGTAGTCATCATGATTCGGAATCTAAACCAATCAAACATATGCAATGGAACGCGTTTGGTGATAAGAAAACTGATGATCAATGTTATTCACATGACGCACTCTAAGGAAGATTCAGAGGTGAAAACGTTCTTATTCTGAGGATTCCGATGATCCCAACCGATATGCCCTTTGAGTTTAAACGAATTCAATTTCCGATTCGTCTTGCATTCACCATGACGATTAACAAATCACAAGACCAATTATTGAGTGTTATTTGTCTCATTTAAGAAAATGCATATTTTTCTCATGGTCTATTGTACGTGGTATGCATAATATATAACTTCATCATAGCAAATGACTTGCCGACACTCCATTGAAATACTTGATTAGTGGTGGTAAGCCAGGCACATCCAAAGAGTAACCTTTATTTGCTTTTTTCAAAACAAATCAGTCAACATAAAACAAAAAAAAATCACTCTTTAGCGATTTACAGCTTATATACTGACAAGCAGAGAGATAATTTATCATACATTCTTTATTGTCAAACTATGATCTGGCTTGACTGAGACCGATCAATTTGACACTAGTTGTCACCGCTTTAGGGTGGTCTGCCGAGCACTTCCGCCAGGGTGAAGCTTGGCAGACCAAGACAATTTCAAATTACTGATATTTATCTATAATGTGTTTAAATTTCAGCCGGATGTTTTGTGACGTAGGTGACGAACCAGTTTTTGCCAAATAAATTACGTTCATTAACTATGACCCGCCAGGATGAGCTTAGGCAGACCAACGGTTTAATATTCTTTGGTATAAATCCTTTCAAATAAATCATGAATGAACCGGATGTTTTATGACGTAGACTTTTCGACAGTGGGCTCCCGGACTATCACCGAAATAATACACAATATAAAATAATTGAATGTAAAATTACTTATTGTGGTGCCATACATCTGACAGGGAAATAAAATATACATCAATAATGAAAATATGATGCGAAAGTATTTATTCTATTCCTATTCCGAATAATTAATTTGAGTCATTACGTCTTGAATAACTGAAAAAAATAATGAAGAAATTTAAAGAAACTGAAGTTGAAATTAGATTTAAATGCAAGACTAATGTGTCTCCGTAGCTCAGTGGTCAGTGCGTTGGACTACTGAACAGAAGGTCGGCGGATCGAATCCCAGCCTCTCTATAAAGACGTTCGGAACCATCGTAAAATTGTAGGTACCTTCTATTCGTGTATCACTGTATCACGCACAACACGAATAGTTGTAGAGAGGTCGCCTACACCCGTAACCGGGTAAGCCACTTGAAGAAGAAGAAGAAGCAAGACCAGTCATTTTATTCATTGGGAATATGGAAATTAAATAAAAAATATTACATTTTTGCTGTGACTTTCTGATATTTTTAAAATATTCCTCATAAAAACTAGAAATATTCATCATCAGATGTTTATTTTATCATAATAAATACAAAAAAATCTTCAAAGTTTACAAAATCACAATAAATACAAAAAATCTTCAAAGTTTACAATATCATCAAAACTCATCATTATCCCCAGAACAGCAGGAATATACATCAGAAAGTGGTCCCAAATCGGCCAGGTTTGGTCGGTCTCGGGATCATAAAATAATTTTTTTTTTGACAGACATGTGTGTTCACATAAACAACAAATAATTTAATATTTTATTCACTTAGTCTTGCAAGTCACCATTTCTTCAGTAAGACCCTGTATTTATCAAAGTCTGCAATATTCTTTATAGTATCGGGTACTTCATTATAAGCTTTTTTGCTCTATCTACTGGTTTATTGAGAACTTTATTTGTTCTAGGCTTCTGTATGTTCATGTTTATTTCTTGTATCATGTGCGTGCACTTGATTTCTATGACTCATCTCAGTATTCGTTTTCAGTTGACTATTCAACAGTTTATATATAAATTTACATTGTTCAATTTTGAGAATAATTTCCACTTTGTCTAGTTTTACTTATGCATATACATTGTCTGTGGACATTCTATAGCCCAAGTTGAATAAAACTTTTAGCACCCTATTTTGTAGTACTTGATTTTTATTTAATGTTGTTAATCCACATGTACCCCATATTGTAATCATGTTTCTATAAATGCTTAGGAAGTAAGCGTTGTAAATACAATATTTGGCTTAATCATCTATGTAGAATCTACATCTATAAATGGCCCCTATCATAGGGATTATTTTCTGTCTCATCTTTTGTATATGTTCATTCCAGTTTAGCGACTCGTCAATTGTGAGGCCAAGGTATTTTGTACATTTGACTCGGTTTAAGATAGTTTCATCCAATTTCACTTCGACTTCAGTCATTATCATATTCTTTTGCTTAAAGATCATATACACACACTTCATCTCATTGACTTTTAACTTATTATGAACTAGCCATTTTGTATACAATATCAGATCTTCATTGACCATTATTACCAATTTTTCTAAAGATGAGCCACTATAAGCCAACACTGTGTCATCCGCAAAAGTGAAGTACCTTGCCTTCAATGTAGCCTTTTGCAAGCTCATAGCATATAAACTATACAAGAGAGGACCGATCACAGATCCTTGGGGAATCCCCTTTTCTATATCTAGTAGACTACTTTCAGTCTTATCAACAGTTACAAATTGCTTTCTATTAGTCAGGTATGAGTTTATTAGCTCATTCATATTGCCTCTTACTCCCATTTGCTCCAATTTATACAGTAATGTTTTGTGGTCCACCACATCAAATGCTTTCTTTAGATCAACAAATACCGTGATAATGTATTTTCCCCCATCAAGACCCTTATTTACATAATTCACAAGATCAGTTGTTGCACATAATGTATTGCTATTCCTTATAAAGCCATATTGATATCGATCAAAACCAGCATATTTCTCCAAGAAGTTAACAATTCTGGTCTTCATCAATATTTCCAAGATTTTAGCAAAGTTGCAGATAACACCGATCGGCCGATAATTACTCATCTCATTTACTGGTCCAGATTTGTATATTGGACTGACCTTACTAATCTTTAGTATATCAGGGAATTGCCTATTTCGTATTATGTCATTTGCTTATCTAGTAATGATTGGTACAATTGATTGTTCGAGTAGCTTCAAGTCACTAACCGTTATATCATCATATCCTGGTGAGGCATTTGACTTCAGTGTATTAATCATATTTTTTATTTCTAGGGTTGTTACTTCCTCAATAACCATACTGTTTATGCAATACAGCTCTCTAAAATCAACAAGGTCATTTCTTTTTTGTTTTTCTATCATTAGCGTTTTAATAATTTTTGTTCCAATTTCACAAAAGTATTTGTTGAATTCACTAACGATTTGTTTCTTATTTGTTATAATCTGATGATCATTCAATGATATACAATCATTCCACAGTATGTTTTTTATTACCCTCACCTTTAATGAAACTATTTATGCAGTGCCACTGCTTCTTGCTATTTTCACCTGCCTTACTCCATTCATTTCTGAAGTACACATGTTTAAGTTTTTGACCCTTCTTTTTTACTTCATTTTTCAACCTTTTATATTGCGTACAAATGCCTTCATTGTTTGGCTGCCTAACCTTTAACTGGTAATATTTATCTCTTTTTTTATAAGTTCAACAAAGTCTTCATTCACCCAATAATTTCCCAATTTACATGATCTGATCAGATCCCAAGAATTCATAGGAGCTTGGCGTACCGCTAAATTGGTTCTTCTTCCGAAGGCAGTGAAAGATCCCGAACTCCCATCAGCATACCGACCTGTGTGCCTTGTGAGTGTGCTGGGGAAGGTCTACGAACGGCTACTTCTGAACAGAATGTTAGAGGAAGTGGAAGAGAAGGGAATGTTGTCCCCGAACCAACACGGATTCAGAAAAGGGCATTCTACCGTGAGCGCGATTATGGAGCTGAGAAGAAGGGTGGAAAAATCCACAGCAAAGTGGATTTTGATTGTGGCGGTGGACATCAAGAATGCTTTCAATTCAGCCAGTTGGAGTGCGATAGTTGAGGCCTTGGAAGAAGGAGGGATGAGCACATATCTCATAAGAGCAGTGGAGAACTATCTCAAGGAGAGGAGAGTTAAGATGGGGAAGGTGACGCAGGTATGTACAATGGGAGTTCCACAGGGCTCGGTGTTAGGACCAACCCTGTGGAATATTATGTACGATGGTGTGCTCAGGCAGGTATATCAGGAGGGGGTATCACCGATGGCATATGCGGACGATTTGGCTATAGTGGTGGAGGCAAAGGATAGTAATGAGGTAATAAGAAAGGCAGAGTCTGCATACAGAAGAGCCTCAGGACGGCTGAGGAGCAGGAGCCTGCAAGTGGAGCCCAGCAAGACGGGCATAACGATCCTAAAAGGTCCACGAGGTGGTGCTGAAATAAGTCTGAACCTAGGAGGAGTCAGAGTTACCTCCACTAAAGAAATGAAGTACTTGGTGGTGATACTGGATAAGGGTCACATTTGGGCCGCATGTTAAGTTTATCGCCAAGAAGGTGGGGGAAAAGATGACCGCGCTTAGGAAACTAATGCCAAATGTAGGGGGAGCACCCTCTAACAAAAGGAACTTTTTATCGGCAGTCGCCCACGGGGTAGCACTGTATGCGGCACCGGCGTGGAGACCCGTTCTAAAAGTGGAGAAATACAAGAGCATACCGATCAGAATGCAAAGACCGATCTTGCTGAGGATTATAAGCGGATATAGAACGGTGTCGGCGGAGGCGGCACAGGTCATTGCAGCGGTGCCGCCACTGGATCTACTTGTGGCCGAAAGGGGATATCTGTATACACTTGGAAAGGGAACACTACCGTGGGTCAAGAGGCAGGCCAGGAGAAGAACAATGCGGAATTGGCAAAGAAGATGGACGTCGGGAGAGGGAAAAGCAGAATGGACAAGAAGGCTGATTAAGGACATAGAGAGCTGGGTGGAGTGTAAGCACAGGAAGAGTAATTACTTCTTCACCCAATTCCTGACTGGACATGGTTCTTTCAGCGTGTTTACAAAGAGGATAGGAAAGACCAGAAGCGACAGATGTGAGCTATGCAGGGTTCCAGATTCAGCGGAACACGCAGTATTTTACTGCAGGAGGTGGAGAGCGGAGAGGAGGGAAGCCTGGAGCAGATTGAGTATCGAGCCCAATGTGGACACCATAGTGGGTATGATGACGAAGAGCAGAGAGGCATGGGAGACTTTGTTCCAGTTCGTGGTGGCAATAATGGAGAGGAAGGAGATGGAGGATAGAGAGGAGCAGGAGAGGGAGCGATAATGCGAGAGTGTAAGATGAGCGAGGGGTATTTGGAGTGAGGTTATGGGTATAACACTTGGTTCCGCTCTGAAATACTGGACGAATATCCATCGAGGTTTATTGTCGAACAACATACGGTGCCAAGGATGGATAAGGAGAGGTTTTTTAGTGGGTATAACTATTATGAGGCAATAAGAACAGCCAGTTGAGTCCCACACTCCCCTGGCGCAGAACCAATTGGCGCTAGGGGGACAGTGCTTAAAAGAGCATTTTTCCTCTCAAAAAAAAAAAAAAAAGACGTTATTTGTTGAATAAACTTTTCAGATTTTCATACTTCAATATTTAAATCATGACTTAATTCTGTAGAAAAAAATGTTGTTAATTTATTGCGTGTTTGACGCTTGGTGCTCCTTGGTAGGGACCTAGTCCGCCTATGGTCATTTACGGTAATAAATGGCAAATATAGCTAGACCTATCAGATTCTGCCAGTTGCAACGTTGTATGCAATCTGGTTATTCCACTGGAGGGCCAAGCTGCCGCCTATATAACCAGAGCACCGAGAATGCATAAGGCGATCAAGCTAGTTAGCCGAATACTTAGGTACGCTGGCTAGAATTTGGGAGGTCTCGAGGTCGACTGGTCTGCCATGAGTTTTTCTCAGAGGTTTCCTCATAGCGTTAAGTAAGTCACTGCTTGCATACTTACAAGGCTACTGACTCCTCTGAACTTCCTCCTGTTCCCTGGGTATTGACCAATCTCTTCCCGTCCCCACCGATAAATACTGATTGTCGATAAATACTCGTAATTTGGGTATTGACCAATCTATTCCTGTTCTACCCGACAAGTATTGTTTGTCGGTGAATTCCTATAGAGCCTGCCGCGGTCAACGAGGTTGACCAGCTGGAAGCCACGAAATCAATCTCGGTCCCCGGAATCACGGCAAATCGATTCGCGGAGACCCAGCAACTGCCTGCGCTTCACTCCATCCTTGACTGACCTGCGTACTGGAAGTACGGTCGACGCAACGAAAGGAGATTGGAGCAGAAGCCGATGCTAGTTGGACAATAAATATAAATGTTCGATTTATGTTGTTAACTTAGTGTAAATATGTTCATAGCACAAAGATACCTTCTTTGTTCTTTATAATCCCGGAGACACCGGTACGAAAAATCCGTTATAAAATTACCGCCTGAGCAAAAATGAAAAAACTAATGATGGAATTATCAGACGACGATTCAAATCAAGGAAACTGATCGCAAGGAACCAGTTGGATATACCAACTTAGCAGAGCAAGTCAAACATCTAAAACAACAACTGCAGTCACATTCTTAAATTCACAGAATGACACGACCAAGTAAGTAAATGGAATATACAGTTCGATGACAAAAATGGAAACGGCGTACAAATCATAAAAATAATAGAAGAGGGAGAGTTACGATTTTTCCAAAGATCAACTATTAGGAGCATTAACTAGTTGCTCAAGAGCAATTCTCTATCATGGTACCGAAATAATCACAATGACATGGGACGAATTCCTGAATGATTTTGAAGGAGCATTTAACCACAGCGATACTCTCTACAGCTAGTCGAGCACATCCGGGATAGAGAACAGAAGTATAATGAACCAGTAAACAAATATATGACGACCATACTTACACTGATTCGCCGGGAAGGTACCCTTAATAAATCTCAGCAGATAGAAAAAATGTATTCTAACATGCTTTCGGAATATAGAATATATATAAAAAGAAAAGATTTCTCAGGCCTAACCGAACTGCAAGAGGCCGCAAAAGAATATGAAAATCTACAAAGAGACATTTTAGAAACGCAGATATGTAGCGGAAGAAGCAATGAAAAACAATCTTTTGGAGAAACGAATGACCCTCGATTTACATGCTTCCGATGCAAAAAGAAATGTTATTTCCAAAGGGACTGCACTGCTGTCAGAAAAATCTATTCGAAATGTGAAAAAAATATTTTATCAACACAATGTTGCATAAGACATTCGGGAAACGAACAAACGACTGTTGGAAACCGAGACCGCCACAGCCCAGAAAATTCCCAGAGGTCTCACAACTAATATCAAGCACAAACAGCGATGCACCAGATAAATAATCTTTCTTTCTGTAAATAAGCCGGACATTCATTCAGAGCTTTAATAGATACCGGAACATCAAAAATTAGGCTGGAAACAGAATAGTCCGGTTATGCGGACAAGACATCATAAACTACAACGGCATAACGAAATTGGCAAATTGATCAGCTATGAAAATAAAACAAAAAATTGTAGTTAAATGCACGATAAATAATACAAACACTACGGAACAATTCATCATTATATATAATCAATTTCCTGCAAAAAGACGTTATTTCACGATTCGGAGAAGAACCAATCGTAACAACTAACCCCAGCGAAAATCCCTGCAACACATTGTCGGAAATCACCAAATGCGAGTAAGAAACGCTGCAGGAATTCCTACACAAGGAATTAAGAGAGTTTGACAAGATTCAGGCCGCAAAATCCTGCAATGACAGAAATAATAAATAAAAAAGTAGACAAAATGCTGAGTATCGAATGCCCAAATAGCTCATGGAACTCACCAATCGTCCTAGTGAGAAAAAAAAGACCACTCGTATAGATTTTGGATCGACTTTAAAAAAGTCAATGAACGCTCAAAACCGGATGCACACCCACTTCCCCTAATAACGGATTTACTAGAAACAAGGTTACCCTCAGGAAAGTAGGCCAATCACAGCATTCAGTGTACCAGGGAAAGGGCTCTTTCAGTTCAAAACTACCCCATTTGGACTCCACTCTGCTGGAGCTACTAGACGGAATCATTACGCCAGATAGGTATCGATTTCGCGTTTTGCTATTTACTGGCATCATTGTAATTTCCAGAAATTTCGAAAAGCATCTTAAATTCCTGGGAGAAATATTCCGTTGACTAAAAATAGCCAATATATATTCAATATAGAAAAATGTATATTCTGTCAAATCAGAGTTGAAATACTTTGGACACATAGTGGAAAGGGAAGGTATAAAAACCGATCAAAGACAAAATAAACACAATAACAGAGCTGCAACCTCCGAAAAATATAAAACAACTTCGGCGCTCTTTAGGAATGAACTCATGGTATCGCCGTTTCATCGAGGGATATTCCACAATAGCATTCCCACTGAACACTCTTCTGAAAAAAGGTAAAAGATGGAACTGGATGGAAAATCAAGACCAAGCATTTCAAGAACTTAGAGAAGCATTGACAGGAACTGAAGTACTCACACGCCCAGATTTCTCACAATTATTCTATCTAAAAACGGTCGCATTCAACAGCGGACTCTGTATAGCACTGACACAAAGACACGATGGACATGAAAAAGTTATTGCATACGCTAGCCGCAGCCTTACATCCACAGAAGGCAAGTATTCGACAATAGAGAAAGAATGCTTTTCAATTGTATATGATATACAGAAAATTAGGTCATATATAGAAGGATATCATTTTGAAATAATTTCCTACTCCCAGTCCTTGAAATGGTTACAAAATCTGAAAACCCCCTCAAGTAGACTCGCCAGATTGAGCCTGGGTAAATGACTTTGATGTCATTTACCCAAAAAGGAGTCCTAAATAAAGTAGCCGAGTCTCTGTCCTCAACCAGTAGGAAAGTAAGATGAACAAGCGATGACCACAAAAATATCCCGATTATCAAATATTGAATGGAAGGCTATATAAGCACATTTGGAACAGAATCCCAGAGGAATGAAATACTAAAGGAAAATCACGACGCTCCGACCGCCGGACCTAGGCATCACAAAGACTATAACGAAAACTGCTCGTTATTATTACTGGCTAAAAATGTTCAAACACGTCGCAGAATATGTTAGAAATTGTGAAAAATGACTTTAGTACAAACCCTCACAACAAAAAATGCAGCCATCGAAGATTAAATGCCCATAGGACATTATCTCAGATTATTCGTTGGAGGCCTTTCCGAGGTCATCATCAGGAAGCACATTTCTTAGAGTTATCCAAGATAAATACACGAAGTAGACTAGAGCCCCAACAAAAGGAAAAGCATCCACGTCACCCATCATTAAAACTATACGAACAAAAGCATTCCTACAATTCGGAATACCTAGTTGTTTAATATTATACTTCTTCCGTACCCGGTTTCGGGCGTAGGCGACCTCTCTACAACTATTCGTGGTATGCGTGATACAGTGATACACGAATACGACGGTTCCGAACGTCTTTATAGAGAGGCTTCACTAGGCAGAATACTTATCGGTGGTTTGCCATTGCCTTCCGAGAGGTGCTCCGCATTAATTCGTTGGTTCGGCCGGGATTCGATCCACTGACCTTCTGTTCAGTAGTCCAACGTACTGATCACTGAACTACGGAGCCACCTAATATTATACAATGGATGCCAATTCACCAGTAAAATGTTTGAAATTTTTCTCGAAGAGTTCAAAGTGAAATATCAGTTCCACACCACCTTTCTCCCCGCAATGTAACCCACAGCAACGCATGAATAAAGTACATATGGAAAACAATGATAGTCACGTTTGTAGAAGAAAACCACAAGAAATGGGACAAATACATATACGAATTGTGCCATGCAATAAACTCTTCTAGATACGAAGGAACAGCATTTCCCCGGTAAAATTTCGGAAGAGAAATTGATAACGTGAGATTCGAAAATAACACGACAGAATACGCAGAAAATATAAAGAAATTGCAGAATATGAGAAGAGTGGCAGGAACAAACATGGAGTATGCTTTCGAAACACAACGACGGCATTATGACTTAAGAAGAAGAGAATGGTCCCCGAAACAAGGTGATCGAGATATGAAAAAAGATAATCACCTGTCTTCAGCTGTAAATTCATTAACTAGCCCCCAAATACGCCTTACCTTACATAGTGCAAGACAAAATCTCGTCAAAAATTTCCAGATTGAAGCTGCCTAATTGCAGGAAAACAAAGACTGTGCATATCAAGCACATTAAACCAGTCAAAAGCAGCGATGTCCCCATCTCGACTGAATTAAACGGTCGAACATGCATTATGAATCTTTATCATAAAACCTTTTTTTAGTTGCTGTTTATATATACCTACATATATACAAAAAAAATTGTTTTTGTATATATTTTTTTCTCAAAGTGGCGAGTTCTGCGCCAGCTGGTTATTCCACTGAAGGGGCAATCTGCCGCCTATATAACCAGGGCACCGAGAATGCATAATGCAGTTCTCAGGAGGTATTGACTCCTCTGAACTTCCTCTTACTTCCAGGCTGGGTATTGACCAGTCTAATTCCTGTCTGTTAGCAAGTATTGATTGCCGACAAAGTTCCTGAGTCTGAGCATTGACCAATCTCCGATTCCGACCGATAAGTATTGATTGTCGGCAAAACAACGTAGATTGGGTATAGACCAGTATATATATATATATATATATATATATATATATATATATATATATATATATATATATATATATATATATATATAAGTGAACTAGGACATTTATTCGAAACTAATCAAACAAACCTCCTAGCGGAGCTGGTTATACGAGTTCACGAAACATCGAAATGCCTCCTTATACCTTGGGTGTCAGGACGTACGAGTTCTCGTTGGCGAAATGTTTTCTTCTATCTGTAAGATGTGGTTCATTTGTTTCCGACTGGTGGCGCTGTGTCATATTTATATGCCATATAGTCACTGGAAGGAAAATATAACGCCGTTGGAAATATTTGGTTGGTTATCACTTTCGATGGATGGATGATACTGATGAGCCCCAAATAAGGGCGAAACAGACTGTCTATCGTTTCCATTGATCGTGATAAACAACTTAATGTTTCTAACATACACCATCCAAGGTATATGGAGGCATTTTGATGTTTCGTGAACTCGTATAACCAGCTCCGCTAGGAGGTTTGTTTGATTAGTTTTAAATAAATGTCCTAGTTCACTTCATTTTATTGCCACGAACGTGTATCGTTAACACGAAGAATTCTGTTTTCTATTCATTTGCTACCTGTAAAAGGGATAAAATTGGAGCGCTTGTTACTTGCGGCGTGTGAATGTTGAATTACATCGAATTGATGTATCAACTTTACTCTTGCTTAGCGAATATAGTAACCACCTTCGGGTGTCAGGACGTACGAGTTCTCGTTGCCGAAATGTTTTCTTATATCTGCACAATCCATACAAGTCTGAATTCCTTACGCAAAATAAGAAAAATATATATATGTCTATCAAACGCCACGGAAATCAATTTGAACAATTTCTTCAATATACATTGGAAAATGTTTTTCATTGTCCTATTTCAAATACTGAAATCTACGAAAAAGTCCTATGAAATGCAGTTTTTGTCTTTCCGACAAGTTAACAGTTATTTTTTAAATCACCCTGTAGCTGAAGAACGTTAATAATAATGTTATGAAAATTCTGTTTGCAGTATCTTTTATTTAAAAAAAGTAATAACGTGATCCTGAAATCGCATACCCCTATCTCGAGATACTCCGCAATTACAACAAAATCTGGACACACTGTATTACTATTAAATATTTTTCTAACGATATTTTGTCTCTTCCATCATTTTAAACGATTAATACGTACACGTGCACAATACGCACAAATAGTACAAAAGAACCCATCTATCAAAAAAATTTTAAAATATATCTTTTGTGTATCTACAATTGTTCAAAGGCTACTGAAAGGTCATCCAAACCTGAGATGATACCATGACATCATAGACCGTGAGCTAGAGCACATGGATGTGGCATCTTCATTCATGTATGGCATTTTAAGGTCTAAAAAAGGTGATAAAGCTGATGAAAATAAGGGTGGCTTCAACACAGGCCGACTCGTGTTCGAAAATTAGAAAAATAATTTTTTTTTGCATTAATATATTAGTTTTTCACTCATTTTAAAGTGTCTGGCAGTTGATACGAAAATAGACAAAGTACCTCAAATTTCTCAAATGCCAGATGGTTTTAAATAGTCGAAAGCTTGGTTCAGGAGAAAACTTGCAAAAAGAACAAAATTCATCGTTTTTACTCTTTGTTTGGCATTCGAAACAATGAAAATTTTTGTTATGAGAATGATTTTAAAAAAATTGCCTGACGGTTTCCAATATTCGGAGTCGAGTTTCTCTGTCGAAAATTATTAACATTTTGCAGTGATCTTAATGTACGAAAAAAGAGGGCCATTTTGCTTGCGGTATCATAAAATGTTGTTTTTTCTGCAACGCCAGACAAATTGGTCGGTTCTAAAAATAAATGAAAAAGTTGTGAAAAAAATTATAAAATTTCAATAATTTACCTAAATACTTGGCTAACTAGCTGGGGCAAAAAAAATGGCAAATTCCGCGTGTTTAATTCCTCCCTTAAGTATGTGCCAGGGAGGCTTGCTTTGAGTTATGGGGATGAACTCCTTCAGCCAGATCAGAGTATACAGTTGTATGTACAAGTGCATCATGGATGGGTGAGACAGGATATTTATGGAGCAGAGGAAGTGTGTTTAGGGTTCAGAGGATAATACTGGCCCAGCTTTCGTCTTGTAAATATGCATGCAGTGACTTACTTAACGCCATGAGGAAACCTCTGAGAAATACTCATGGCAGACAAGTCAACTCCGGGGTTCGAAACAAATACTAGCCAGCATACCTAATATCGCTAACTAGCTTGGTTCGGTAAGGGCTTTGCATTTGCAGATTTATACGTCAGGTTAATACGCCAGATTAGTACGAAAGTGGGAACGTGCGCATGAAAGTACGCTTGCGCAACACAGTGATTTTACTGGATGTACCCGTTGGGTGAATATGGGAAGGCGATCATAATATTTCGAAATAAGTACCTCTATTCATTTAAAATACACCATTGAATAATATTTTCCTGCAATTTCAATTCTTGATACCAATGTGATTTAAAATTTGTATTTTTTAAATTTTCGAAGGTTTATCCTATTTTCCAGATTTTCTTGGCTAGTTTAGGAAATTTCACGTCGGAAATAGTACCTAAAGTGCGTTTTTCAAGTAATTACAGCCAATAATATAAAGCGAAAAAAACAAAAAAAAAATAGAATTTGCATTTCTTTTTTCATTAATTTATATACTTTCGAACAGCCCAATTTATCTAGCATATTCAATTCGAGATTTTAAATGTATTTTTATTGGAAAACGAATTGTCAGACAAAAAAGACACTGAAGTTTTCATTAACTTTTTCATAAATATTTATAATTTAATTTAATTTTTTTAAATTTTGCAACAAACCAAATAGTCTGGCATTTTAACCTGACGTATAAATATGTATTTTCAATATAAATCCAAAATGCCAGATAAAAATAAATCGTAAATTTAAACAAAAAAAAAACATTTGTTTGGTCCCGAATAACCAACGTAAGAATGGTGTACGCCAGGGGCGGCTATTCAAAGGCTCCTCAATAATTTTCCGTGTATCACTAATATATTATATTGAATAGTCAGCATTCACCATATTCATATTAATCAAAATCATATTATTTTATGCACCTACCTTCCTTTCAACCTACATTATATAATGGTATTTACATTTACTGCATTTCATTCATTTCAAGATTTGTGGCAACGCTGCGGAGGCTTTGAATGGTCTATTCTCAACGTTCATTATGCCTGCCACAGAAAAGCAAACAATGGTGCGAATACTGTCAATGAATACTTCATTGCAATAGAAAAGCAAAACACATGTAAATGGCAACACCGATGGATCCTGAGTCTCATACAATGTCGACCAATCACAACTATAGAATTTCGGGTGAAATCGAGTGAATTCGTTGGAAATTAATTTAATCGTAGTGTGATCGTAGTGACTAATGGCCGACAACAGCTTGTTTACTTATATTGCTCGCGTATTGTTTCAAAATGAGTTTGGTTACTGAAGTTAATTTCAAAAATTTCAATGGTGATTCAGTGGAATATTTGTTATCCCATAACTTTAGTGCACTAAGTTATAAGGATAAAGTTTTGATAAAAACATTGCGACCTACCCCTGAATTAAACAATTTGGTACAGCGTAACAGACAAAAAAACCGCGGTTTTAATTCAAGAAATTATGAGAGACATCCTTGCCTAACCGGATCACAGGTAAAAATAAATTATTTTGTTGGCAGTGTTTACTTTTTACTAGTGAAAATGTCTCTGTTTGGGGCCGCTTAGGATTTGAGGATTTAATTCTATAGTTGAAAGTGAGGAATTTTTCACCGATAAAGTAACTTTAAATACCGCACGCGGATTAATATCTTACTTACAAGATAAGGAATTTATATATTTTTTAAACATCTTTATATTAATTTTTGAACAAACAGAAATAGTTTTTCAAATCTTACAGCAAAAGTTTTCAGATGTAATTTACTCACGAAATCGGCTCAAGTTTCTTTTGGAAAAAAAATCAGAATTTCATGCAGAAGTTTATTTTAAAAAACTATATTCTGTATTTCAAACTACTGATGATACGACTCAATTTAGCCGAAAACGAAAGAGCAGATATGGAGCTTCACTATAAGCAAATATTTTATGAAATTTTGGATACTATTGGGGTCAAATAGAAATAAGGTTCTCTGATTTGAAAGAACTGCATTTCTTCGACTTACTCAATAAAAATTTGTTTACCGGATTTTCGGCTAATTTTCCAGATAACCTCTCGGAAAATTTATGTCAAAAATACACTTTTTTTGATAAGGTGGCCATAAAAAGTGAACTGTGTGTTATTTATAATGACAATGAAATTTTGGGGCAAACTGAAAATCATGTGAGGACTATTAAATACTTTTTTGATAATGATTTTAATCAAGATTTACCCCAAGTTTATAAACTCTTATGTCTAATTGTTTCTATCCCGGTGACATCGGCTTCCGTAGAGCGCTCGTTTTCCACTCTCAAGAGAATTAAAACTTATTTACGAAATTCAATGAGCCAGGATCGTTTGAAAAATATTAGTTTGTTGTCTATTGAAAAGGAATTGGTAAAACTTTTGGCGAAAGACAAAAAATTTTATGAGGATATTATAGATCATTTTGCTAACGTTAAAGATCGCAGAACCCCGCTAATCTTAAAAAATATATAATAACTTTTTATTTGCTTTCACCAGCTGTTAACAAATTCGTTAAGTAGGTAGGTAGGTACCTATTTTGTGAAAGAAAAAAAAATTTGATGAATAGATGAATTGATAAATTGGCTGAGAAGAGTTTTTGTGAATATTGTAAATAGGAGTTGTAGGTCTCAAGGTAGACACTCGAAAGTGAAAACAAATTAATAGCTTAGGGTGCTTGTTTTACTTTGATTTTCTTTAAATTATAAGGCGGTTGACCTTGAAATCCTAAAAATTTTCGCCTATGGTGTATTTTTTAACACCTCTTGTAGCCTCCTTAAACCAAAACCTCACGAGCCGCCACTGGTGTACGCACTGATAGCAAAGCAGGTCGGGATGCGATTTGAACGGAATAGTCCCCACCAACGATAGGAGGAACGTACCTCAACATCAACTCAATCCATGTACTAAAGTTCAACACTCTAATGTAAAAAAACATCGCGAAGTGCATTTTGTACTGATGATAGGTACGAATTTCGCGACAAGTATTTATGGAGCGCATTCTCGTGAGTATGTCCAGAGTTTTTTAATTTTGAAACCACACACGCCACAGTTGCAGAGTAGATATTTCATGTCAGGAAGTTATGTATTCTCCAGACGGTATTCTCCAGTTTCGATCTAAGTGATAAATTGTTGGTTTCCAATATCCTTGGTGGAGGCCGCTCTGGGTTGTTATCCAGATAGTAGCTCGGTCACGATTTGTATTAGGGAACAATTAAAAATTTGTTAATTCACTCCGAGTCAAATAGGCTGCACTGATGAGATCTAATAAGATCGATACAGCTGTATGCAAATTTTGAGTCGGAGTGACTTGACGATTTCTATAATTCACTGTTGGATTATGGATGAAGAATTCTTCGTAGGGAAATGCATATAACCAGCTCCCTTGGAAAGTTGTTTGATACTCTTTTTAAATTATTGAAGAATTTTCCTTGTACATTTTATTTAGTATATTAAATTGACCATGACTTTTATATTTTTCATGGTTTGATTTTATATATATATATATATATATATATATATATATATATATATATATATATATATATATATATATATATATATATATATATATTATATATTATATATATATATATATATATATATATATATATATATATATATATATATATATATATATATAATATATATATATATATATATATATATATATATAAATATAATATATAGATATATATATATATATATATATATATATATATATATATATATATATATATATATATATATATATAGATGTTGATTTTCAGGTTCTCGCGGAGATAATCTGGTTGTCTGGTTTCCCGGATTTGTATCTGCGTATGGGCTTCGTCTTCGTTGAAGTCTGCTCGACGTTTCGGCAAAATCACATTTGCCATCTTCAGGTAGCTCTTCTTGGTCGGAAAAAGAAAATATTTCCGCACCTGACTGCTTTCTTTCGATACGCTGCAGTAGTATGTATTTCATGGGAAAATACGACTAGTAAAAAAGAGTTAATATCGGGCAAGCGAGGAGGCCATTTATGAAGTCCTTTATTCGCTATCCGATGATCCTCGAAGTTGGTACCACAGCTGATTACATTTCTAGTAGATGTAAATAATTGGCAGAATTTTGAAATATTAAATTCTCCTCCATTCTCCAATATGCTTACAATTCAAAAGTTGTTTATATAAAATACGATTAACACATTATCATTGTATCAAAAACACTAAAATTCCACTAACTCAAAAACCTATGTTTCCCGAACTGCGAGGGGATAAGTATCATTCCAATAATAGGTTGTATGACTGTTGAACATTTAATTTTTCTGAAACTTCGTCTCATCCGTCCAAATCAACTTTTGTAAAAATTATTCATCTTCCTAGGTTTTAATTAAAATAAATTTTTAAAAATCAATTATTCTTCTTTGATTGTCACGTAGATCAAAATTTTGTACCAATGACCATGAATATGGAAGGAACTTATGTTTCTCCTGAATCGTGTAATTACTTATCTCAGATATTCCTAAATCTCTTTCCGCATCAGTTAAAGAAGGGTAGGAATTAAACTCACTTTAAAAACGAATAAAATCGCTTTAAAAGGAAATGAATAAACATCAAAAAAATATTTTAAACTTTCAGTAAAGGTAATGCACAAAAAATAATATATGCCACATTTGATAGACAAAATGCACTTTGAGAAAATAACATTAACTCCATATAAAATATGCTACAACATGAAAGTAATAGCCATAACTTATTGTAATAATTGTAGACTTTGAAGAAACCTAATCCGCTTCAAAATATTATATAACGCTCTTTAAATACGGTTTGCACTATAAAACGACACATACCTAGCGCTTTGAAAGGTAAGTATGTGCAATGAGTAATAACAAACCCGCGAAGAAGAAAGTTTGATGGCAACAAAAGACCGTTAACAGGTACCTAAGTCAAAGTGCGAATCTGTCAAAGGGGGAATCTGCCGTTTTGTAGTTGGTTTGTCCAAAGTAGAGTTAGGAGACAGTAGATGATCATGCCAATCATGTAGCCAACAGTAGGGGGCTTTCATCGTCAGCAAAGTTGTTAAGAGCGTCAGCTCTATAACGACGGCAAAAAAAAACATTGAGGTAAAATCCGGTATATAAAAGAAGAAAAATTACACTGATTAACACTAATTTTATTGTCAAAAATATTTGGGCGATTTCTAGGTAATTTCGTGGTGCTGATCACGACTTTGAAGTCCATTTAGGTGAATTGGCTCTAATTTTAGAGATATATTATCGAAATATGATAAGATAGAGAAAAATATCAACTTAGTAAAAATATCGATTTAGTAAAAAATATTAAAGTGGTTTCAAAAAAAGAGAAACGAAAAAATAATAAAATTCATTTATTGATTAGGTATAACAGCAAAGAAATAATTTAATTTAAAAAATTACATATAATTCGTAGGAAAGAAGCTCTTTTTGTAGGATTTTCTTTTATTAGGACCATCAGGTACATCACGTTGGAGACTCCAACAATAGTCTGCCATCATATGATGATCCCATCTGCCCTGATACCTTACCTCCATTTCCTTTATATCCTGGTGGAACCGTTCCCCTTGTTCCTCACTGAAATTGCCAAGATTGTCGGGAAATTGATCCAAGTGGCTGTGAAGAAAGTGTACTTTAATACTCATATTAGTACCCAAGTTTTTAAAGTTTAATAACATCTGTTGCACTAATTCCTCGTAATTGTCCGCTTTGTGATTACCCAAGAAATTTTTAACTACCATAAAAAAGCTACACCAAGCAGCAGCTTCAAGTGTCGTCATGTGATTTGTAAAATTAGAGTCCTTAACAAGTTTTCGAATTTGAGGGCCATCAAAAATACCCGCTTTTAGCTTTTCCATACTTAGCCTAGGAAACGATCCAAAAATGTATTTGAAGCACTCGCAATCTTTACTCAAAGCCTTAACAAATTGTTTCATTAGTCCTAACTTGATGTGGAGCGGTGGGAGAATGATTTTTTCACGGTCAACCAATGGTTCGTTTATGACATTTGCTGTTCCTACAGTCATATTTTGTCTTATTGGCCAATTAACCATATTCCAATGATCTTGCTTCGCCCTACTATCCCACAAGCAGATAAAACAAGGGTATTTTGTGTACCCACCTTGCTGCCCAAGCAAGTTGACCATTTTTAGATCAACCCAAATGGAAAACTGATGTTCTTCATAGGATATTTTTTGTAATACCAACTTGATGTTTTGATATTCTTCCTTAAGTTTTGTTGAGTGGGCGATAGGAATTGACGCATATCGGTTGCCATTGTGTAGCAAAACACACTTTAAGCTTCTACTGGAACTGTCTATGAATAGTCGCCAATCACCTGGAACAAATTATATTCCCATTTGACGAAAAAGTCCGGGAATGTTGTTGCAATAAATAAGATCTTCATCTTGGCTAAAGTAAAGAACAAGTTTCACCTCTCGTGTTCTATAAATGGTTATTTTTATATCTGGTTGTAGACAGTTTTTTTCTTTTAATCTGGATGCCAGAAGTTCAGATGCTTGCTTTGATAGACCGAGATCCCGTATCAGGTCATTCAGTTCTTCTTGAGAGAACTGCTGTGGTGTTGATTGTATTTCCTGCTCATATTCACTTCCACTGCTACTGTACTGGTCCATAATTTCTTCTTCTTCTTCCGCCATCAGAACATCTGGCAGTGTTGTATATACTGGTACGGGAATCTTTTCGCTATGTGGCACAGGTCTTCGTGCTGATTCTAAATCAGGATAATCCCATTTGCCTTTCTTGTATTTGTTAAAACCTTTTACATTAACTAAACAAAAATAACAATCTTCATGGTGGTTTTTAGGTTATCTCCACACCATGGGCACACCAAATTTCAAACATTTTTTTTTTCGTTTGACCACTGTCGTAAACATTTGACACACGTTTTGCACACTATATTGGGAGCCCAGGACTTGTCTTGGTCTCCAAGCTGTACGCCGAAATAAGCTTGATAAGCTTGTCTAACAAAATCTGTGATATTTTTTCTTTGTTTCGCTACAGTATATTCGCCACAAATGTAGCAGAAGGCATTAGGGCTGTTCAAACAGCTTCTGCGTGAAGATCTCATTCCTCTGAAAAAAGAGTAACTTTAGTTAAAAATATAGGTACAAATATTCGTCACATGTACTCCTACCTTCCACTTGACGTATATTAAATTTAAATAACTTCACTAGGTAGGCAATAAGAACTAAATACACAAAATACGTAAGAAAAGCACAATAACCGCGACGCTAAGTCTTAGTAGAACAACTGCTTACGCTGAACTGACAGTTAAAATCAAGAGACACAAGAGAAACAAGTGCACGCACTGATCACGTGATCAGCAGTCGGCACGTGGTACGCTCACTAAACAGGGTCGAACTCTCGTTTCTGCGTAAATTTCTTGTTCGTAAATTATTCTTAAAAAATAAAAAGCATATGTTATAGCTAAATTCCTTAAAAAATTATGTATCCATTACCTCAAAAACTAGAGCCAATTTGGAAAAACTGCTTTTATTTTTGAATTCAGCAGACCTGAATTACCCTAAATTCGTTCAAAAATACTTGGCAACAAAAATTTTTTAAAATTTTGTAGGGCGGTGTTATTCGTTCGAGATATTCATGCCCTACAACTTTTGAAACTTTTACAGCAGCTTTAAGCCTATTCCTGAAAAAATTGGCATGATGCGGATGATGGTAACTCTAATCAAAGTATAAAGGACTTTTTAAATTAAGTACTTCGAAAAGACGTGGCTAGGAGAAAATCAATTTTGGTACGAAGATGCAAGTGATCAATTTCCAAGCATGAACTGCAATCAACAAATTCCGTCATTAAAAAAGAACAGATGCTAAGAGAAGGACTTACTGTGGGTCAGTTTCTGGAAGTTTCGAAAGTTTCTCTGGTTGAAAAATGGTCGCAATTCACAAAATACCAAAAATAAACCTTCTGCAATAATTATAAAATAAACAACCAAAATTATGCTTATCAGTGGGTTGAATTCAAATCGAAATTGTTTGAAGAAGAAGATGAATAACAATTTTTTATACAAAGGCAAGAACTGCTACAAAAGTTTGGACCCAAGAAGATGAACAAATCTGGATACCCATTTGAAATGGAAATGTTTTGATACTTTTTGTAATTCTCAGGAGATAATAAAAATAACGTTGTATTCTGGAAACGATGAAGTGGCGTCTCGGTGCACTCGCTCAAGCTTTTTGAAACAGTACGTATGCAAACATTCTTTAGGTTTGTCAGTCATAATGAAACAAGCAAACGTGCCTATCGAAGCCAAAAGTGTACCTCTCGACCACAAAAGGGAGAGAGGACGGCCAGCCATAGCGGTTTTGCCATATTTTTTTGATCACACATAATACATAATTATGTAACAATGACAAAACTTGTTCATTTTCTTTTAAAAAAATATGTTCATTTTGTACACATTCATTATACACAGTATATAAATGTGTACCTACTTATCTTAATGTTTTGTGGTGGATGTAGATCAGTAGGTCAGTGTCGCGAATAGTAAACGAAGAATGTTATAGTTTATACTTTATATTGTTTGTAAACTACCTGCAAGTACGATACACTTACTCTGCAAGTACGTGAGGCCAAGGTCGATATATTGATAAACACTGATATATAAATCAGAGGGAATCTAAGATAGGAAGTAAGTAAGACTGAGAGATAGACTCGTCACGCTGCCCGAAAGGTCAGCGCTAAGCCTATATTCAGTAATACTATAAATAAAGACTAAAAGTATAGCATGAACCTGTGCATCATTTAACACCCAGGACCAGGCATTACATGGCGATCCTGCCAGTTGTAGCATTGTGAAGAAAAAAAAGTGAAAGTTAGTGAACAAATATGGGAAGAAGAAGAAATGATCATCGCCCATAGAAAAGCTGGTTGCTTCGCAGCAGTTCCGGAGATGACGACCCAGGCCATCACGAGGACCGTAGGAATGGGTATACTGGCTGTGAACGCAGGTAGAATGGAAGTCACTAACCGCGATGTTGCAGAAGGTTAAGGTAGGATCTACCCTTGTGTAAATGCAGAGACAAACGAAATGGACGTATAAATATGTGTATATATGGAGTGAAATTGACATTTTTTTTTAAAAATGAAGAAAAAAAAAGGGACAATATTTTTTCAAGAAGAGACATTAATTTTTTATTATTAGTTATTACATTAATGAATTTTTCTACATTAAGTTATGACACTGACCTGACCTAAGTATTTCATTATTGTTTTTTATCATTATTAATTCTAGTATTATTTTATCATATATCATACCACTAGAGATGAAATTTTGCCGGCAAAATTTCTCGATTGTAATATGAAAGTTTGCTGCTTAGGCGATTTCGCGAATGACATTTGTATCAAAATCACGAGCCGTCAGGCGAGTGATTTTGGAAAAAATGTCATGAGCGAAATTGTCTAAGCAACAAACTTGAATGTTACAAGAGAGAAATTTTACCTGCTTAAATTTCATCTCGAGTGGTATTCGACATGACTATTTCACGAGAAAATATGTCTAACAGTAATATGGTCACATTTCAGAAAGTCAAGGAAATAACGATTCATGTGAGAAACGTCAAAATATTGTCGCTGAAATACTAACATAGTAAGTTTTGCCGGCTTGCATGTTTTATCGCTGTGAAACGAGAGTAGCTATGGAAACTTTCTCACTAAAAATGGAATGAGTGAAATAGTCATTATTAATTTTATTATTAGATTTAATGTTATTATGGGATTCCGTTTTCATGCAATAATCGTAAGTTAAGTTTAAGAGGGAATTTTTTTTTATTTGAAATCATTGTGGATAAATATCATTATTTTTTTTTGGAAGTATTCCTATTCAAGATTATGGAAATTTTATATATAGTGTGCAATTAGAGAAATGAGTAATCACGCGTTCTATTGCATTAGAATGAATATGGATTGTATGACATTGACGTTATTATTATGATAACATTGCTATTATGATAACACCCATGTTATTTGATGACATTGACCGACTCACTAAGGAATTCCTATTGTTTATATAAATAAAGAATTGATTTATTGAATGGATTTGGAGTCTTGCGGTCAAATAAGATTTATGAATATATATATGTCAAATATTTCGAAGCTAGAAATTTTTTTTATTATGAATATTTTGTAATTATGTATTATTTTTAGTTAAATCTTACTGAGACATTGACCTACTTCGGAAAGTTTTAATTTTTTTTTGATTAATTTAAATCTTGTAATCAATTTTATCGTAAATGAAATTGATGATACTAGGCATCACAAGTGTTAATTATAAAAGTCAGAGAAATTGTTAAGAAATTGTAAACTGTTGCTCACCTGATGATACGCAAATAAGAAAATTAACTTATTATACTCGATGAAGCTTGAATATTTGAAGTTGTCAGAAGGGACAAAAATATGAAAATTTAAATATTGTTTTTAATAAAGTTTAAACTTTGAGCCCATTATCAAATATAGGTACTGCTAAGGCTGATTATAGTTTCCAAATTAGTGTGGTATAGATAATGTACAATTATTTAATGGTTAAAAGGAGAGAGCAATTTTATTAATAAGAGCGCGTATAGGACGCTCAGGGGATGGATTATGCCCCCTGCTAATGAATTATGTTTTCATAAATAATGAATTTTTACTGTAATTACGAGATGGAATCGTTGGTAAAATGAAATGAAACATATATCTTTTTTGTATGCTATATATAGATAGCGACCACTTCTTAGTGAAGATGGATATGGTAATGAGAAATGAAGAAATAAATATATAGATGAGTATATATAAACTTTTGTGGAGGAATAGTGTTGCGACGATCTACAGCTATCCATTAGCTATGTTAATTAGAATTTTGGAAGTTGCCAAGAATAAATCATACACAGTATGTACTAATGTTGCAACACTCTATAGTATCTAAATATTCGATCGGCATTGACGCGAGACGAAATGTTGAGAATTTTAGAAGCTATCTGTAGAGAAGAATGGAATTAAAAGCTCTCAATTATTAGGAAGGCAAGGGAATATAATCAGTTTTAGGGACCTTAGTTATTATTATTGTGGATATATATATTTATATATATTAAAAAAATTAAATAATAAGAAAATAACTTGTCTAAAAACCACAAAATGAAAATAACTTTTTATTCGACTAGTTTCGCCTGTTACAGCATTATCAAGACTGAATACATGTATTCAGTCTTGATAATGCTGTAACAGGCGAAACTAGTCGAATAAAAAGTTATTTTCATTTTGTGGTTTTTAGACAAGTTATTTTCTTATTATTTAATTTTTTTAATATAAATATGAACTACCACAGAGTTGATTCATCGTCCATCGAATTTATTTTTATATATTTATATATTGAGTTATGGTTAGTATTGTGGTTACATATAGATGGGTTATATTAATTGATAAATGAGATAAATGAAAGAGTCCACAAATTAAAGTAAAAGGTAATTTATATAGAGTACTATGGCTGAAATGAAATAATTATTAATATATCAAAAATATGGCGTATCATCACGAGAGTATAGGGACGTTAGACAGAGCGTATAGAGATTGTACGTGAAATGAATTGCTTTAAAAATTGTTATTGTAATTATAACTACTTCCAGCACACCTCCAGGAATGGATATGGTAATTAAACCATGCATAGGAAATTGAAAGGAAAATTTTAAATTATCATACATTTAAACGAGACAGAATTTTCTCGAGTAGACCTCAACAAAATTCTTTCAATTAGCCCCAGAGGTGTGGTGGATGTAGATCAGTAGGTCAGTGTCGCGAATAGTAAACGAAGAATGTTATAGTTTATACTTTATATTGTTTGTAAACTACCTGCAAGTACGATACACTTACTCTGCAAGTACGTGAGGCCAAGGTCGATATATTGATAAACACTGATATATAAATCAGAGGGAATCTAAGATAGGAAGTAAGTAAGACTGAGAGATAGACTCGTCACGCTGCCCGAAAGGTCAGCGCTAAGCCTATATTCAGTAATACTATAAATAAAGACTAAAAGTATAGCATGAACCTGTGCATCATTTAACACCCAGGACCAGGCATTACAGTTTACTAAGTGTTCCAAATTCAGACCCAATCCAAAGTGCGATTCTGTTATTTTATAGTGGGTAGGTCTTAGGTTGAAATGTACCTATTCCAAACTGCGATTGAATCATTTTATTATGGGTAAGGTTAAAAGTCAAAATGTACCAAATCCGAAGTGTGTTTGTATCTTTTTATAGGTATTAAACTTAAAGTGAAGATATAACTTATGCAGAGTGCAAATCTGCAATTTTATAGTTTGTAGGCACAAAGTCAAAAGAATTTGTCAAAAGTGCAATTATATATTCCCCGTTAAAGAATTTCCAGGATACGAACTGAAATATCCCAAGACGGTAAATTTATACGTGTTTTCGAACAAATTGCACAAATTACAATTATAAATCAGTTGCGTGGGGGTGTCATAGGTGGTTTCAGGCGAACTGGATATCGCGACGGGACGGAATATTTCGCAGGTTTTCTTTATTAGTTTGTAACATTCCCGAATATCACTAATAAATTTAAGTAATCTTTATTACTAAAGTAATCGAGTTCACTCGATTAGAATAAAAAGTTCTCAATTCACATAAACATTTCCACATATGTCTCAGCCAATAAAACAAAGGAGATTAAGGAAAAGTCGTTCATTGCCAACAAACCATGTCGAATTATACGGTAGCATTTCGAAACATTTTTGCATTTATTTATGCAGAATTACAGTCATCATGGGCCGTGGTAGTTCTGTATACATTCCACAGGAATCGATTGAATAGGTCGTACCTAATAGAGATAGATTCCCTCGACCCTCACTACAATACTGCATTAAAACGAAGATCCTCTTAGGAAATTGGAACCCATAATGATGCAATGAGTCTCATTGGTAGAAAGAAACTATCGTAACTGAAAGTTGATCAAAATATCATCTGCTTGTGTTGGATACACGAATATTGAATGCAGTGAAGTAACACACTATCTAGCAACAAATGACACATGTAACCTAATTATGCTGTATAAAGCTCATTACAAAAAATCAGTTCATCTACTTCCTACTGCAGCAAGACATTTGGAAGGAATTATATCGGGAGTGGGAAGAAGAAAAATACAAAGACAAGGGAAGAATCTATTCAGGAATGAGGAAAAACGAACAACTCAACAATATTTGGTTTAAGAATTAGACTTCCTGATGATTACATAACCTCCTTATCGAATAAGAACCAGCTACATCTTACTATCATTAGTACCTATAAACTTCAATTAATAGAAGTATCTTTATCAATGTAACCACGCTAGATAGCCGAGTGTCAACGCTTGCTGACTAGCATTAGGTAAAGTGTACCACACGACCCGATTTTGTTGGGACGGTCCCGCTTTTGTAGGTCCCGCGTCCCGCCGATTTTCAAAAATGTCTCGATTTTTAAAAAATAGCCGCATTTCTTATTTTAAATGTACTGTAAAAACATTTTAACAACAATTCACTAATTACTATAGTGCATATAATAACTGCTTCGAATATATTGAAGAATGGGCAGTTCAATTCGAGGATTTCAAAAATTTTCTATGGGTGACATTAAAAAAATGAGATTTTTATGGGAATATGTGACAAAATCTTTAAAATATTCTAATAACCATTTTCCGAAAAATAATATTTGGAAAAATGATCTATTTGAGGAGGTTTCATTGGTAAAAATATAAGTAACTGATGAAAAAAAATAAATGTTGGTTGTCTGCAACTGTGGAACCAGACAAAAAATGAACGCAGTTATTCCTTCATTTTAAATAGAACAATACTGCTTATCAAAATATTTTGAAAAATTGTAGAGTACGCGCTGTCACTTCCAGGAACATAACGTATTTTTTAATTAACATCAATAAAATATATACCTACAACTGAAAAAACGCAGTTGAACATCAAAACTTTAAAATCTATACTAAGGATGAAATATAATTTGACCAATTCATGTTAGAAATTTTACTACATTTTACTAAATGATCTGAATCTTTTGTAAAGTATTCACTCAGATCAAAAATAGGACTATGAAAGAGAATCATAATTTTTTTTAAATCAAAAATTAATTGAAAATCATAATGTTCAAATAATTGCTTTTTGCAAATATTTTTATAGTTAGCAATAATAAATACCTACATCTTTGTATATGTATGTATAGACAAGTATATGAATGTATACAATTGTTTTTTAAAAAATATTGATCTGCTTTCATAGCTAAATTATAATTTTCATTTCATCCCATTTGTCCCGCTTTGTGTGAATGAAAATGTGGTCAGTTTAGTATTAGGGAGGTCCCGGATTCTAACACCGGGGTCGACTGGTCTGTTATTAGTTTTTCTCAGAGGCTTCCCCATGGGGTTGGTAAATAGATACCTTTTCACTTGCACTCTGTCCTGTGCGATTGGAGCGCGTCGTTCCAGTCACGTGCGAAAGAATGCTCGTCTAAATCGCAATCAATCCTATTTTTTTTAAGACGTGAGTTTTGATCTGAATTAAAATATTTTTATCTGATAAATATATTGTCAACCAAATAGACATAATAAAAAGCAGGTTATAATTATTAGAACACATTATTGGAAATAATTGGTGAAACTAAATCCAATAAAACTTTGAATGATTGAGTATCCATTCAAAAATAGTTTCTAAACTCAGGTAGCAGAGGCACGTGTCCATATTTAGTGCGATCTTGTCTTCATTTCTTCACCCAACATCTCCGTTTTTTGTTCCTACTTGTACTATGGAAATACACAGCTTATCACAATGCCACTTTAAATTATCGTTGTCTCATTTTCTACAATGTGTAAAGGCACCTAATCATTCATCTTTTGAATCTCATCTCACCACCTCTCTTCCATACATTACCCGGTATCGCCCATCCTCAATGTACTTGTACATAAGTACTAGTATAGGTATCCTCTGATCTGCATAAAGGAGTTCATCCCTATAATTTCAGCAAACCGCCTCCGTCATACATTCTTGGCTGAGGAATGAAACACCAGGTCTTTTTTTGTGTGAATGCAATGAGCTGGATAATTTGAGTCATAGTCTCTTTCACTCTTTAAATAATATAACTGCTAAAAATTATATGATAATCTTTTAAGATTAAAATTCACTTCACCTTCCGATTTTCAATAAGCTTCATATATTTTTTGATATGATTTCAGAGACTGTACTCAAAACAATAGGTACACCATTTCTTCACTTCTTCGAATACTAAGCTTTAACTTTGCTTGCCGTTGCCAGCCTGCTAACGTCATTCCTTCAGCAAATTTAGGCATATGTTATCCTATTGCAGGGGTCACCAAATGGTGAGCCGCGGTCCGCATCCGGATCGTCGACCCATTTTGTGCGGACCGCGAGAACACAGCAACTTGCACTACAGAGTGCTTAATTTAATAAAAATGTATTTCCGTCATTGACGGACGCCGCGACGACCACGTGTTCTGCGGACCGCAATGGTAATTTCATTTCTTAAAACGGTCCCCGAGCGAAACTAATTGGTGACCCCTGTCCTACTGTAACTGTAACTCCAAAACACCCAATACCAACCGATATGAGAAATTATCTCCTCGACGAAGATTGTTAATAAATAAAATACTCCAATAGAATGGGCGTCTTTTGTATGAGACCTCCTTAATTCATTACCACATCATAGAGGATTAGTATTGGACATAAGTATGGTTGCCATCATCTAAATTGCCGATGCTGGACAAAAATTTAAAAAACCCCGGACATTTCTGTGAAATTTTGTTTTTCCCCGGACACCCCGTAAAATTTTTTTTTTAATAAAATAAAACATATATTTTAATTTATTCAAACTTCAAACCGCTTGTTTGCCATATAGACAGAACAACAAAAAACAAATAATATTCTATTATACACAGTTTACAGTTTTCTCGTTTTTTTGGTATCATCAAATTAAAAACAACTCATGACGATAATTTTTGGTAGATCAAAAATCAAATAGACCAGATTCTACATTGTAATAGCAAATTATAGGATAGGTTATCTAGTTCGGTTAGGTACCCAAAAGTCTAAATTATTTATTAACTATAAATCAAAAGTGAGTAACAAGTTTAAATTTTAACGAGATCAAGTTCTTTTTACTAATTTAACTTAACTTGGAATTTTTCAGACTTGCCAATTTTTCCCAAAATGTCTTTATTTTTCATCATGAATTTGTAAAAGTCGGAGCAACTCAAGTCTTTAAAATTAGACTTTATTTTGATCAGAGAAGAAAGCGTCTGTGTATTTAGCATGTTTCTCTCCTTCCACCATTGCTGCGACCCTAGCGAAAAAACTCACTCTACATTAGCAATGTGAGCTGGTATACAAAAATATTACTATGCAATTTTAAGCAGTTCAGAATATAGATGTTTCGAAAAAATTCGGCCATAACTGGTTTGCATTTAATAGCTCATCTCCGTCACTGACACTCAAGCTTCACACACCCGGACACAAAATTTGTCCGGGTTCTACCCGGACATATTTTGAAAGCCCAGTCCGTACGACCCCCGGACGCCCCCTAAACTAGGACAAATCCGGTGAAACCCGGACGGATGGCAACCCTAGACATAAGTCAAGTAGCTGGCCTAGCCAAGGCCGGATTAAAACTCTCCGGGCCCCTAGGCAACAACCCTGTCCGAGCCCTAAGTCTTTTCAAGTTGATAAAAGGATGTAAGTAACTTCCAGATGATCGACTCCAGGTATCCTGTTACTTCAAAGTCTGATGTATTATTGCAACAACATGGTTATTTTGACTTGATGCTGCAGCATCCCCTTCCCTGACTTACCTTAGCTTTATTGAAATGGTATTAATGAATAGGTTATAGATAAGTGATGAATGATGATCCAGGTTACATGATGTGTTAGGAAAGAGAAATGAGACGGGACACGGTTATTTTCAATTTGATCTTGTTTAACGTAATTAAATACAATAAACTAAAGGAAACAGTTTTGTGAAGAATAAATTGGAAAAAGTTAACTTCCAAGATCTTTTTTTTTGTACAGTACAGTAAGTCTGAATATTAACTCTTCTAACTTTTTTTAGAAACAAAATCGTTTAAAACATCTTTGAAGTTGACCCTTTCTGATATATCATTTTCAATGGTCATTCCGTTATCGACTATGAATTAAACGGTTCTGAGACATTGTTGAACGAAGACAGTTTATTAGTTCTACTTCTAGATACTAGATGGTTCTGTTCTGTACGTATGAAGTATTTCATCAATTGACAACATGCGTCAAAAGAAAGCAATAATATTGTTGAGGAATTTCATACAAATTTTCAAATAAAATTTTCATTCGATGAAATTTTTTTTCTTGGTGCGTGCATGTGCCCCTAGTCGATGCGGGGCCCCTAGGCAGTTGCCTACTCTGCCTAAATGGTTAATCCGGCCCTGGTCTAGCCCATAGCAAATACCTTCGAATCCTTTGGCCGGAGGGTAAACATGTTGAATGAAGTAGAGAAGAACCGCTTTTCTCTGAACAATATTATAACCTACAATGTAGGTTCTGAGTTCTGATATAATTATATTGCGACCTTGACATTAAACAAACACATAACACAGGAATTGAAATTGTTTAATGTTTTATATACTGGAAATCAGAAAGAACACAAGCTAAACGACTATTATCATTATCATTAAGGCTCCTACATATATGATAAACAAGTGCGAGTGAGTTGGAAAAGGCGCGTTTCATTAGTGTTTATGAAATAGGTTTTTTGTTCTAGGTAAGTTGAATTTTAAATTTGTACGCACTACATTAGTACAATTTAAAATATGTAACAGTAATAGCAGAATATTTTTGTAGTAGCTTGAGCTACATTTCGCAAACTCCTATGATTTTGATATCAATTCTCATAAAGTAGTATATTCGATCATATTTATGATCCTGCAAAAACAAGAATTATTAAATGCGGCATTTCTCATCAAATAATCTCATCATTCGTAAAAGGTATATATAAATATTGAAATAAAAATGGTAATATAGTTCCTATATTGAATAGGTACCTATAGCTTAAGTATTACCAATTTTTTAAATTATATCAATGAATATGAACTTTTCCAAAAATATTGTAAAATTGATTGTATTTTTTAGAGATCTTTACAAAAGTAAACATGCTCAGAAGATCTACAAGGAATGTGAAGAAATCAAGTGCAGATTCAGAAGTGACTAATTCATCAAAAATTCATAAGAATTTTGAAACACAAACTCAAAATAATGAAATTGATTCCAAATCTAGTGAGAGTGAAGAAGAAAACATTCAATCAAAAAATAAATCACCTAAAAAGAAGAAAGTTATTCCTAAGAAAGCCAAAGGCAAAATATCAGATACTTCATCAAGTGAAAGCGATATTGAAAATTACTTACAGCCTATTGAGGAAATTGATCTGAATTCTTCATTCTTCGATGTAAAAAACTCTAAGGAAGAAGTACCTTCATTTGATAAAATAGAAAAAGAAATATTCTCAGGTGTCACAGTGACTAGATTATCAGATTCTGATACTTCTGAAGATGAAAGTGAATCTTCCATGAAATCTTCGAATCTCTTTGCTGAAACTCCAAAAAATGAGGTACTAAATGCTGATGAAAAAGAATTGAAAAAGTCTTTAAAAGAGGAAGAGAGTATTGCTAAACTGAATTTCAAACAACTACAAGCTTATGAAAAAAAAATTGAAGAAGCAAAAAAAAGTATTGAACTATATAATGTTAAGCAAGCTCAAGAAAATATTGAAGAAGTAAAAATTCATACAGACAACATTGATGTTCTTTTAGCAGCTGGTGAATCAAAACAAAGTGGCAGTGTATCACGACCAAGCATTGAATTTTCAGATTTAAGTGCACCTAATGATGAGACATTCACAGATTCTGAGCAGGAGGATTGGGAAGAAATTAAAGAAGAACATGAAAAACACTTGATCCCAAAAAAAGAATTAGAAATAACTGTAGAAATGCCAACAACTATGAAGAAGAAAAAAGGTTAGTTAACATATATGCTTCTGTGTTAATTTTTAGTTGAAAATGTAGTAGGTACATAATAATACTAATTTATTTTCCAATTGGCATAAGCAATATGGAGTTATCTGTACTCTGTGCCTTATATTTGATAAATTTAAGGATATATATTTTACTCCTCTGCATATCTAGAAACCCCAACAAAGAATAGATTATTAGGTACTGAAGATAATAAGTAATTAATATTAAGTACAACACTACACATTATATGAGTTGTTTCTAATTTACATAGGTGGTCACAAAATATTTTCAGCAATCAGAAGATATGTTGAGCAATCAGAAGATGAGCATATTAAGCTTTTCAAGAAAATTGATTGCAACATCTTCAGCATTAGATTTATATAGCCATACCAGTGGCGATATATTATATAGATTTACCAGCAGGCTGAGTTGGCTGGAGCCTAGGGGCGGCAAATTTTGGGCCAAGATTTTCAACTAAAAAAATTTAAAATTATCAAAATAGAGATACTAGGAAGCCATTATTACTATTTTTACGATAGTATCTGTATGTATGTGTGTATGTAATACTTATGTATAACTTCTGAACTGGTCAACCGATCGGCATTCGAAAGAGTTTCGCCAAACTTAGATTTCCTGAAAGTTTCAACCGATTTGTCCCAGTCGATTTGGAAATCGCAAGAATAAAATTCTCAAAAAAATGTTTTTTTGGAATATCTCTTGGACTACCAAACCGATCAATTTCTAAATTTACTCAGCTCTCTTCCTTCTAGAACTGTGTCGGTTGATCCAAAGAACATAAAAATCGTTTTATCCATTCGGGAGATATTGTTGTCGACAAAATTTTCGAAAAATCTGAAAAACGGTCGACCGCTTCCCGCTATTTTTTTGAGGTAAAAGAGCTTGCAAATCTACCTGGTAGTTAATTTTTGAGCTCATAAATGTGAATTTTAATACTTTTCTTTGAACTCTGTTTGAATGAGAGAAGCTTTTCTTGCTTAAAACGGTTGAAACATTATCTAAGATCTAGATCTAGATTAGCCAAGAAAAGCTAAACTTCTTAGACCTTTTGTACATAGAGTCAGAACAAATGAACAAGATTTCATACGACGATATAATTGATGATTTTGCGAATAATAAATCGCGCAAAAAGGTATTGTAAAACTCTCATAACTTAATTAATTGAATTTCATCGTCATCATCAACCGGATTGTTACCAGATAATTGAATATATGGTTTTTATACTATAAGTAAACGCAATAAAAATTATCTAATTACGTTTATCGAATGTACATTGTTATGTGCATCAAAGTATACCTTACTCCGACTTGTTAGTAGTAGTAGTACATGATTGAGCTTTTATTATCTCAGAAATATGCCCAAAAAATATTGTGTTAAATTGTAATTAATATGATTGTGAACTAGGGTATCGAATTGTAGAGTTCGGTAGGGGCGGCAAAATTTGAATAGCCTACTAGCGGAAAATATCTAAATCCGCTACTGAGCCATACCAACATAAGACTTGAATTATTTCAATGTCAAGTATGATGTTTTCCATGTGAAAGAATCATAAGTGATCCCTTACAAAAATTATTTACTTTTTCATACTGTATAAGGCTTGTTGCAGTTAGTGATTGCAGATCCCTTCATAGCTATCATTCTCTCCAGCAGTCAGAACAAAGAAAGATTTAATATTGTTTAGTTGTTTTGTTAATATGGGAATCAAATTATTATAATTTGTTGCTTCTAGCGAGTTATACTAGGCCACTCTTCTATTCTAGTACCAATGAAGCAATACACATGCGTTTCATATATGAAAATGTGTGTAGATGATATTATCTCAATTTTGTGTTGTCACAGCTACAGGTAAATGACAGAATATCTTCATACATAGTTAATATTCCGCCAATAATGATATCTTATATTGTGAATAATGTCTGCAATCTTGGAAATATATTGAAATATTTGGTAATATCCATGTTAAAAAAGAATTATTTGATGGTAATGTAGGAAAGAAGTTGCATAGTTCATACATCTTAGGATAGTGTTGAATAATATGAATTGATTAGAATATTCATAATTAGCAGATAATAACTTGACTATAGATCCATATAGATCAGGTGTGACCCTGAACTTGATACAATCTGACATGTTCACATTCACACACAATTGTTCATGATATACACATAGTTGTCAAGTTAAGTGATAACCCAAACGAAAATGTCAACTAGATCAATAACAATATTGGTTCAAGTAGTAACAGTGGTAGTCTGGTGCAACTGTAGACTAATTTAGAATAAAATTCTCTAAGACGTGATTTAAACATGTTCTATTCTACCAAAGAGTTTCTCTGTAATATATATATATATATATATATATATATATATATATATATATATATATATATATATATATATAATATATATATATATATATATATAATATATATATATATATATATATATATATATATATATATTATATATATATATATATATATAATATATATATTATATATATATATAAGTATATATATATATATATATATATATATATATATATATATATATATATATATATATATATATATATGTATGTCACCGGAAAATAACAAGAACCGCAAGTTTATCAATTTCCTAGGAAATTTATAAACCTTCGTTGGATTCTAAACGAGAGATATATTGTATTATTTTACGCCCACATTTTCGCAAACTGATAAACTTACCGAACTCACGCGTACGTAAAATAATAAGTAAGCAATAACCAAACGCCATGTGCGCTCTGATTGGTTGAATAAGTCACGTGTTCCATCTCCTTACTCTCCACGGCAATTGTTCGCCACGGAGCATAAACAAACCGTTTGCTCGTGTGTTTTTGTAAAGTTTTTAATGTTGTAACTGTGAAAATAGTTTCATTTTGCTAAGGTTACTAAACTAGACCCATAATGAGCGATCTAGAAACTGTGGACATCCGAAATGGTGAAGATAGTGCGGTAAATGCCAGAAATTTTGTTGACGAAGTGAAATTTACCACAGAGCTACTAAAGTTTTATAGTGACCATGACCAAAATAGTAAAAAGTCGGAATAGACTGAGGAAAAAAAATTGAAAATGTCCTTAAAATCATAGAATGTCAACATCGACCAATCAGAGAGCAGTGTGTTATTTGCCGTATTTTAAAGAAGCGTAAAATTAAAAGCTCATCTGTGATTGGTCGAACCGTTTATAATCTTACGAATGGATATCCGTTAGTTTATAAATTTACCATGAGGCGTCGTAAATTGATAAATTTGCGAAAATATGGGCGTAAAATAATACAATTCATCTCTCCTTTAGAATCCTACGAAAGTATAAATTTCCTAGGAAATTTATAAACTTGCGGATCTTATTATCATCCGGCTTTGACTCATTCATTCAAACCTATGAAATTCTTAATTTAGTACCCAGTTTTCAGAAATTCGATGTTAGCCAAAAGTTTTGATATAAATTGGATATCTTTTACAGGTAATGATTTATTGTCAGCTGTTAAACGTCGTTTGAACCGTATTAGGAAAGAGAACCAAATTTTGATTCATAAAGTTCATCTACTGTGTTGGATAGCACATGGAAATTATGTGAATTCTGTTTTGAATGATGAGAGTATGATCGCACTAGGTTTATCTTTGATACCATCTGAGAGATGTTATCCTGCTGGAAGAATAGATCTGGATTATTTAGAACAAATCATAAAATGGTATAAACGAACTATTAAACTTATTGAAAAAATTCCATCAGGAAGTAAATCATTGAATGAATTATTATCCGAACAAATTGATAAAAAAGAAGTTTATTCAAAAAAAATGTTGGTAATGATATTTATTATTATTTTAAGATCTCTGGGAATTCAATGCCGACTCATTTTATCTCTTCAAGTTGAACCTGTCCGCCCTTCAGGCAACGATTTACATTTCTTAGGAAAATCCTCAGATTCTAAACAAAAGACTGTTGAAGGTGTTAGATCTGAATATTCTACAACATCTAGTGCAGAGAAGAAGAATCTCAAAGTGGGAATCAAAAGGGAACTTAAAAAATCAGATACTGAAATAAGTACGCAAGATTGTCTAGAAGGCAAAAAAGCAATTGTTAATGTCGAAAGAATGAAATTAATTGACAGTTCAGGAACCCAAACTAAAAATTTATCTGGAGTGAAAGATGATAAATCTAAAATAAACAAAAAAGTTATTGGCCAACAGTTAAAAACTACTAATTTGTCACAAATTGAAAGAAACACTTCAAAAATATCCTCAGATAAGGCTAGATGCCATGACAACAATAGAGGTCATTTGGATAATAAACATGCTAAATATGAAAAAGATGCTACAAAAAGTTCGACAAAGAAATCGAATATCACAAAAAAGTTACAAAAAATAGAAACAGATAAAAGAAAGAATGATAAAACAAAAGGAGAAAAAATATCTAATAAAAGTTCTAGTCAGAAAACTGAAGAAACAAACACTCAAAGCTCTCAGAAAATAAAGACAACGAATGTATATAAAATTGAAAGTGACAATAAAATAAACACGGATC
The DNA here is from genome assembly GCA_030704885.1 of Cynegetis impunctata. Classification (NCBI taxonomy): domain Eukaryota; kingdom Metazoa; phylum Arthropoda; class Insecta; order Coleoptera; family Coccinellidae; genus Cynegetis; species Cynegetis impunctata. Next base: position 110,692 of record JARQZK010002324.1, on the reverse strand, counting down.
ATATTTCGCAAAAACTACTTAGAAGTAGAGGAAAATCTAAGAATACTTCTATTGATTTAGAGAAAACTATCAGATCCAAAAGCGCAAATATGATTGGTTCAAATTTGGAACCAAAAGATCTTACAAAAGCTCGTTCGAAAAGTACGACTTCCACTACTAAAAACACAAATGAATTCAATAAAGAAAGAATACCTCAGTTAGACGGAAGTGATGATAGTTTGGAAGAATTTAAAGGTTTTGAAAAAATAACCACAACAAAAAAGTAAGTATAGTTCATAGTTCACATTTTATATATATATATATATATATATATATATATATATATATATATATATATATATATATATATTATATATATATATATATATATATATATATATATATATATATATATATATATATATAGTTCACATTTTATTATATATATATATTATATATATATATATATATATATATATATAAATATATATATATATATATATATATATATATATATTATATATATATATATATATATATAATATATATATATATATATATATATATATATATATATATATAATATATAATATATATATATATATATATATATATATATATATATATATATAAATAATATATATATATATATATATATTAATATTAATTAGAGAATTTACTGTTGATAATATTACCTTGACTAGGTTTGACGTTAGTGAATTGATAAGGGGCAACAAATTAACTTGAAAACTAATTTGATTTACATATGAATATTTATTCAAATTTCAACCTTCTATTCAATTTTTATTTGAAAATTTTTATATTTTGTTCAGCTTCATCTGTTTCATTATTGTTTCTACTTGAAAATAACACTTTCTTCTTTCAGAATACTGAGGAACACTTCTTTCGAAAATTTTTATTCTCAGAAGTATGGTCAAATATCTGAAGCTGCAAAAACGCGGAATTCATTGAAAATACCCCAGTTAGATGGTACAACTGATGAACCTACTACCTCAAATCCTGATTTGAAAAAGTTGAGAAAATCTGTTTCAAATGATGATAAGTGTAAATCCAAAAGTCATAGAAAAAGTACAAAAAAAATTAATTATTTAGATGCAACAACCTCAGATTCCGATGATTGTTTTAGAGAAAGTCCAATCAAGAAATTCAAAGCTGTAGATAAAGGAAAAGTTGTAGAATTGAGTTGTTCACCTAAAAAAATCTTATCTTCAAGAAAATATAGTGATTCAAATAAAACAAAAACGAATGTTAATCTAAAAAAATTAAGTAATATGAAAGGTAAGTTTTTATTATTTCTCATAGTCAAAGGTAACAAGAATAAGCAATCTTTTTACTGTTCTGATAGTTGAATCTGAAAAAAAAACCCACTTCAAAGGAATGGATGTAACAGAAGATATAATGCAACTCATCAAAGGCAGGATATCTGAACAGAAACAAATTGATAAAAGTAAGCTGGTTAAAAAAAGGAAAGCAATTAAATATGAAAATGATAGTGATGATAGTGACTATGTTCCAGAAATCATTAAAAAGAAATATGATAGTAATAGTGATGATGAGTTTCGTCCAAAAATGAAGGTAATATTGATATAACAAAATTTAAAATATTAATTTTTCATTTCCAATATGATAAATTCTTGGACAATAATTACTTATTTATCTTGGTTGTATATAATACTAAATAAATAATTGGTTTGCCATTTTGGACTTCCTAAAATGCAGGCGGCCGAAGGCCGCATCATGGCAAACATGTGAAGCCGAGATAAGGAGATCGGCCACGAATCGCGGTGCCGGAAGAGCCCCGTCAATCGCCGCCAACCTTTTTGTAGTGCTTAGGCTAGGTCTTGTTCCCAACCGCGACGCCGATCTTCGATATCGAACGTTTAAAGTTTGACGTTTCTCCGAAATTCGCTAAAACGGCAGCATTCCCGATCCCGACGCTTAAGAACTATTTTCGCGTCACATAGACTCGAATTCACGTGACCGCCTTTGGAGCCGATAGTTGGACGGGTTGAGTTATATCGAGAAGTTTCGGCACGGCGAGGCCCAATGAGGTCGTATTATCTAGCCGATTACGCACGAACTGAGATTGACAGCGAGTAGATTGTGCGCCCGTTCGACAGAGGCAGGGACGGGCTCAGCACTTGACGCGTCGTGTACCGTTCTACAGAGGCAAGGACGGGCTTAGCACTCCTCGGCGTTCGAGAAACTATATTTTTCACGGATCTATTTAATGGGCGATGGAGCCTCTTACTAGTATATATCTATTTATGTATATATGTATATACAGAGGCGTATTAAACGTTTAGAGCGCCGTAGGCAACCATCTCATCGGCGCCCCTATATTAAAAATAACTCTTACTATAGTTTGACCTAAACCGATGTACCGCCCATTAGGAAAACGCGGTGAGATGGGGGCCAAGGAAAAAAGAGCATGAGTTTACATGAGATCGATATTGTCGGACAGATCTTACGATTTCGGTTTACAATATTTCAAGCTTTAAGGTACGAATGGCATGTAAACCCAAAAATTATGAAATTCCCTATATAATATCTGGCTTTACACGCCAGTCGTATGAATCAAATTATTGAACAGCAAAAAAAATGAATTAAATCAGTGTATCTAATATTTCATTTATATAATTAACCAACTTTAATATGTTATAGTTACTTAATGCTAACTCGATAGTATAGAAGTGGCCTAGGTAGTATAGAGGTGGCCGTAAGTGCGGAAGGTCCCGGATTTCTTTCTCGGTCGGGAAAATTTGGAAAACGAACGTCGTCGTAAGTTGTCTGGAGCTTTAATTAATTTTAAGAATTCATTAATACTTGGTAAATAAAAAAAATCAAGATAAGAATTATTTAGTTGAACACGGATACAGGGTTAAATTTTCAACACGATCTGAATTTTTAAGTATACTTAAAGTGAACTTAAAGGCATTCTGGTAACTTAAAGTTAGACATCATTGGAAATAATTGAATTATTTGCAGAAATTATTTAAAATAGCAGCTTTTCGCTCGCCTTTAAAGTTGCTAATTTTCATTTACTTGTTTTAACAGCTTAAATGACAAACTAAAAAGAAATTAAAAATCACGGCGCCTACATTTTTGTCTTACGAAATTGTCAATAACATCGTCATAGTTTGAAGAATGCAATAAGTTTAATTCTATGTTAAGTATTGCTAACGAGTTCAATCGGATATCTGTCATAGTTGAGCAAAGATAATTTTTCACTCTCTTTTGACAGGAAAAGCACCGCTCACCACTGCAATTGCTGACCTTCCGCCGATACACACATTCTTAAAGCTATGTTAACGTTTGGATAAAGTGTTTCAAGTTCTTCATTTCTTAGAACCTTCAAAATTGCGTTGGTTGTTCGGGGCAGTTTTCCGTCTCGAGCTACCGTTGTTAAATAAGCACGCAGATGGATATATTAATCCACAAAATACTTTTCTACATCACCGCAATACATTGTTATCTACTAACGTACTTGCTCTATTTTGAATTTCTTCAGTACTCAAATTGGTAAAGTTAATTAAAAATGAAAATTTACTGTAAAAATTACTGGTTGATTCTCGTCTCTTTTGGAGTTTAACCATAAGTCTGTCTATAATTACTACAAATACCGCCACTGAATGTTTCCCGAACAGATAGTGAAGTAGTAATATCTTCGGCAGATTCATCTGCTTTGAGCTTTTCCTTCCGAATCCTCTTTTTAGCTTGCTGCTCATAGTTATTGAAATTTTCCCTTTCTGCAGAAATTATGTGAATTAGAATAAGGTTGTTTGTAGGCGTAAGTTTTAGTCAGTCTCATATGTTAAATTTACCTTTTGTTTTAAATTGAAGCAAATTAAGGTTCAAAGCAAATATAATAGTTTGTATTGTCTAAGTAGGTGGCTTACTGGCGCAATTAATTTTGTGCTATATTGTATATTTTTTCTTTATTTTACAATGCCGCCCTCACGTCCATTTGTACCCTCGCGCCCCTAGGCTCATGCCTATAGTTTGCCTTAAGGATAATCCGCCTCTGTGTATATATATATATATATATATATATATATATATATATATATATATATATATATATATATATATATATAATGTCACCGGAAAATAACCAGAACCGCAAGTTTATAAATTTCCTAGGAAATTTATAAACCTTCGTAGGATTCTAAACGAGAGATAAATTGTATTATTTTACGCACACATTTTCGCAAATTGATAAACTTACCACACTCACGCGTAAAATAATAAGTAAGCAATAACTAAACGCCATGTGCGCTCTGATTGGTTGTGTTCTTTCCTCATCGCCACTGTTCGCCACGGAACATAAACAAACCGGTTCCTCGTGTGTTAAGTTTTCAATGTTGGAAATGTGAAAATAGTTCTGTTTTGTTAAGGTTACTAAACTAGACCCATAATGAACAACCTAGAAACTGCGGACAGTCAAAATGGTGAAGATAGTGTGGTAAATGCTTACATGTTTTTTAAGCATATTTTTTATAAAGCTCTTACTAACCTAGCGTCTGTTAGGCAATTCGCCTGAGGCTCACGATTTTTTATGAAATTTAATTTCAGAATGTTTGTTTTTTTTGGCAGAAGGCCGGTTTTCATGTTTTATGATTGTCTTTTCTTTTTTAATAAACTTCTATATCGTAGAACACGATTTCTGTTGTTTTATTTTGGTAGAGTGAAATAGGGGTGATTAGCATATTATGTAAAAAAGTAACCCTGTTTGATATGTACCTACCTAGTTTTAAAGTAAAAATACTGGTAGTTAATTGAAACTGATAAATTTATAGTTTGGCAAGTCTGATTGTACCTAAATCTATGGACACAAGCATTGCCACTGTCAACATCGACTAATCAGAGAGCAGTGTGCTATTTGCCGTATTTTAAGGAAGCGCAAAATTAATAGCTCTTCTATGATTAGTTGAACCGTTTAGAATCTTACGAATGGATATCCGTTAGTTTATAAATTTACCACGAGACATCGCAAATTGATAAATTTGCGAAAATGTGGGCGTGAAATAATACAATTTATCTCGCGTTTGGAATCCTACGAAGGTTTATAAATTTTCATATGGGATAACATTTAGAAAAGCTTCTCTGATACGCTGTTTTCTTGGGCGACTTGGTAAATAAGGAATTTCTTAAAATTAGTTTGCAAAATGAAAATGCTCATTTTATGTAAAAACGTGAAGAGTTATCGATAGAAATGTTTTCAGGTATTCGATAGACAATTAAATTTCACATTTGTTGGTGACATAAAATACGGGGCGATCCATTTAAGTTAAACAAGTAAGTGACCTTTAAAGATTGCAATAATTTTACCTTTTTTGTCCACACCAAGTATAAGTAAGTCAATATTTCCCAAGTGCAGTATAATACACACCCAACAACACCAGACAATATGAAACAGCGTTTCAGAGAAGCCTTTCTAAATGTAAGCCCGCGTATGTTCTCAAATGTTGCTAAAGATTTTATAAAAAGGATAATGTTGTTTTTAGAGTCTGATACTTTACGTACATTTAAGAGTGAATTTGTAGATCACCATACGTTAATTAATAATAAATAGAGTCTGATGGTCGCCATTGTGAACACTTGATATAAAATATTGCTTGTTTCATATCTATAATTTTTTTTCCTTCATAATTTGAACTAGTACATAACATTTAAGATATTAAAAAATAAAGGCATATATTATGGTCTTGATGTTTATTTCAATCAATTCTGATTTCTCAAAACGCCATAGGCGACTTGATAAATGATAAATTTCTTAAAATCAGTTTGCAAGATGAAAATGTTCATTTTATTTGATAACGTGAAGTGATATCGATTGGAATGTATTTAGGTATTCGATAGACAATTACATAGACAAATACATCTGTTGGTAATATGAAATACGGGGTGTCCCATTTAAGTTAAACAAGTTAGTGCCGTTTAAAGATTGCAATTATTTTACCTTTATTTTTACACACTAAGCCTAAGTTAGTTAATATTTCATAAGTGTGACATGAAGTTTGATCCAGTTAGTAGGCCTTATCATTAATTTGGTTGAAAACAAGAAAACACCAGTTGAGAGTTTAAGCGTTAAAACTGATACTACATTTTCACAAAATACGAGATATTTCGAAAACCATAAGGTTTAGGTGAATAAAACCTTAATGAAACTGGCATTTGTTTTCACTGTAAAATCCAAAAATGATATACAGGGTATTGCATTTAAAAAATACCAACTTTGATACTTTTCGTGTTTTTGGCACACCCTGTACAACATGAAAATATTTTTAAAATGTAGTTCTAATAGGTCCCTATCCTTCCTAAAGAAAAAACTTTTTTAAAATCAAATACTTTAGCCATAACTCTTCGTGTCGAATAACGTGAATAACCCTGTATATATATATATATATATATATATATATATATATATATATATATATATATATATATATATATATATATATATATATATATATATATATTATGGCAATTTTTATTAATATTTAAGAAAATTCATCGCTTGAAATTTTGATTTACTATTTCTATCATTCCCTCAGGTTAAGCAAAGGATTCAAATCAAAAAGCAAGTGAAAAGGGTAAAAAAATTAAAGAAACCCAAAAATGTCAATACTAGGAAAGTGATTTCAAGTGATAGTGAATACACAGAAGAGGAAATAGAAATTGGAGATGAAAAACAAATCAAAGTTGAGTCCTTGAAAAAAAAGAAAGGCAATGATGTTTGGCTAGAAGTTTTTCTTGAAACTGAAGAAAAGTGGATCAGTGTTGATGTTGTCTTCGGACAAGTTCATTGCGTCAATGAACTATATGTATGTACTACTTAGATATACTCAAACTTGAAAATTTGGAGTATTTTGAATTATATCTCTTTTAGTCAAGAGCAACCCATCCGGTATCCTATGTTTTATCTTGGAGTAATGCAAATCATTTGAAAGACATAACTAGAAGATACTGCCAAAACTATAATACAGTAACACGGAAACTTCGAATTGATAGTCAGTGGTGGGAAGAATCACTGAAACCCTTCATTGGAACTAAAAATGCGAGAGACAGAGAGGAAGATGATGAATTAAATAGGCAACAATTAGAGAAACCTCTTCCTACAACCATATCAGAGTATGTAATGTTAAAATATTTCTATTGATATGCGAGAAACTTGTGTGAAGGCTTGAAAGATAATATTTTTTGAAATGCTAGATTATATTATTAATTCTATATATGTGTTTTTTTCACAGATACAAACATCATCCACTCTATGCTCTTGAGAGGCATTTACTAAAGTTCGAGGCTCTCTATCCTCCAAATGCCCCTCCTTTAGGATTTGTCAGAAATGAACCTGTATATTCTAAAGATTGTGTTCATGTTTGTCACTCAAGAGAAATTTGGTTGAAACAAGCCAAAGTTGTCAAATTAGGAGAAAAACCATATAAGATTGTGAAAGCCAGACCTAAGTATGATAAGGTTTGAAAACTATGTGAATTTTATATTCAGAAATCGCCATTTATGTTTTTTTTTTCAGTTATCAAATACAATGATCACAGGTCAAAATTTGGAAATATTTGGTCCATGGCAAGTTGAAGATTATGATCCACCTACTGCTGAAAATGGTGTTGTGCCTAGAAATGCATTTGGAAATGTTGATCTCTTCAAACCCTCCATGATACCCAAGAAATGTGTTCATTTGCAGTGTGAGTTAATATATATTACCACTATATTGATATTGCATATCTGTGTAGTTATTTTCAAAATTTTGTTTCATTACATTTATTCATTTTCAGTACCAGGCTTGAACAAAGTTGCAAGAAAAATGAACATTGATTGTGCATCTGCTATAGTAGGCTTCGACTTTCATGGAGGTTGGAGTCACCCTGTTTATGATGGTTTTATAGTGTGTGAAGAATATGAGGATCAGTTAGTAGCAGCATGGAATATTGTGAGTAGATTAATATTTCTTAATTTTCCATTTCAAAGAATTATGTCAATAATTTTCGCTTTATGTATAAAATTAACAAAGATAGGATATGTATTTCTATAAAAGAAATAAAAATATGTATAGCGCAATATCAGGAGAGCGTCATAGCTATAGTTACTTTTTCCAACAAGGTAAACAGTTGCTTACAGTTATGGCGTGAGCATAACAATGTAGAGTAAATCATTCAGAATCTCCAATTTAA
>JARQZK010002324.1:0-97500 GCA_030704885.1 Cynegetis impunctata | reverse complement strand
TCTTGATTCAAATCATTATCAAAAAGGTATTTAATAGTCCTCACATGATTTTCATTTTGCCCCAGATTTTCATAGTCATTATAAACAACACACAGTTCACTTTTTATGGCCACCTTATGAAAAAAGTGTATTTTTGACATAAATTTTCCAAAAGATCTGTAAAATTAGCCGAAAATCCGGTAAACAAATTTTTATTGAGTAAGTCGAAGAAATACAGTTCTTTCAAATCAGAGAACCTTATTTCTATTTGACCCCTAATAGCATCCAAAATTTCATAAAATATTTGCTTATAGTGAAGCTCCATATCTGCGTAACTGAATTTCTTTCGTTTTGGGCTAAATTGAGTCGTATGATCAGTAGTTTGAAATACAGAAAATAGTTTTTCAAAATAAACTTCTGCACGAAATTCTGAAATTTTTTTCCAAAAGAAACTTGAGCCGATTTCTGAAAACTTGTGCTGTAAGATTTGAAAAACTATTTCTGTTTGTTCAAAAATTAATTTAAAGATGTTTAAAAAATATATAAAGTCCTTATCTTGTAAGTAAGATATTAATCCGCGTGCGATATTCAAAGTTACTTTATCGGTGAAAAATTCCTCACTCTCAACTATAGAATTAAATCCTCAAATCCTAAGCGGCCCCAAACAGAGACATTTTCCCTAGTAAAAAGTAAACACTGCCAACAAAATAATTTATTTTTTACCTGTGATCCGGTTAGGTAAGGATGTCTCTCATAATTTCTTGTATTAAAACCGCGGTTTTTTGTCTGTTACGCTGCACCAAATTGTTTAATTCAGGGGTAGGTCGCAATGTTTTTATCAAAACTTTATCCTCATAACTTAGTGCACTAAATTTATGGGACAACAAATATTCCACTGTCACCATTGAAATTTTTGAAATTAACTTCAGTAACCAACCTCATTTTAAAACAATACGCGAGCAATATAAGTAAACAAGCTGTTTTCGGCCATTAGTCACTACGATCACACTACGATTAAATTAATGCTTTCCAACGAATTCACTCGATTTTACCCGAAATTCTATAGCTGTGATTGGTCGACATTGTATGAGACTCAGGCTCCATCGGTGTTGCCATTTACATGTGTTTTGCTTTTCTATTGCAATGAAGTATTCATTGGCAGTATTCGCACCGTTGTTTGCTTTTCTGTGGCAGGCATAATGAACGTTGAGAATATACCTTTTTAAGCCTCCGCAGCGTTGCCACAAATCTTGAAATGCAGTAAATGTAAATACCATTATATAATGTAGGTTGAAAGGAAGGTAGGTGCATAAAATAATATGATTTTGATTAATATGAATATGCTGACTATTCAATTTAATATATTAGTGATACACGGAATATTATTGAGGAGGAGGCTTAGCCGCCCCTGATATATACATATATATATATATATATATATATATATATATATATACATATATATATATATATATATATATATATATATATATATATATATATATATCTATATATATATATATATATATATAAATATATATATAAATATATATATATATATATATATATATATATATATACATATATTATATATATATATATATATATATATATATATATATATATATATATATATATATACCTAAAATGGGAGCTAGCTGTGAAATTTTTCCCGAGAAGGTTTACAGATAAGACACCTTACAAACACCTTGGTGTGCCAAGTAGGCACGTAATTTGCTCGTTTTTCGTAAGACCACGAAGAAATTATTTTTAAAGAAACTTAAAAACCAAAATATCACTTATAGACCAGGGTCGATAATTTTTGGAACCAAAAAAAATAATAGTAGGTTGAAACCCATTAGAAAAGGAGGAGAATATAATAAAATAGAAAGGAAAAATAATTTACGGGCGATCTGAGGTCGGGAAGGGGGTGAGTTTTCAAGGGTAAAAAACGGTTTATCTCGATTTCCAGCAGAACTACAATTCCTATGGAAAAAAGTGAAATGGCAAAGTTGTAGGTAATGAAAAGATCTACAACTTTTTGAAAAAAGCTGATATTTTGACAGGAGAATTTTCGATTGAAAATTAGGGTGCTTTTTCGATGTTGAGTCAAAATAAGGCGATAAAATAAATATTTCAAATCAAATAAATTACAGTGTATTTGGGACATAAAAAGGTAAGTTTTCGCCATATTTCGTTAGAAAATTTTTTTCTTTCATAGAAAAAAAACCTGGTTTTTTGAATTTTTAACATAAATGTTGAGGTTATGTGAAAAAAGTGTTAATACGAAAGTTGTAGATATTTTCTACCTTCCCCACCTCAGATCGCCCGTAAATTATTTTTATTTTCATTTTTATTATATTCTCCTCCTTTTCCAATGAGTTTCGTCCTACTATTATTTTTTTTTCACTTTTTATCATTTTTAAAGGCTTCTACCCTGGTCTATTAGCTTTACTTAATTATTGATATAAGAATGAATTAGTTGATTGTTGACGTTTCTTAATTCAAGGAAGTCAATGGCGGGTATAAATCAACTTAATAAATCATTTATGCTCACTTTGTTTCATTTATTCTATATATGTGGAATGAAAATCACATAAACAAAGTAAAATCGTTTTTATATATCTTATAAATAATATTTTGGTAAAAATCCCTCTACCTTTCCTTCTAACTTTTTTTTCTCAAATATTTGTAGGTATTTTTTGAAAGAACATAACTTAAGCCAGCTGTAATTGTTGTAACACCAGTGATATACCTGAAAAATAAAAACCATAGGAATCAGTCTTTAAATCATTCATTTTATATCTTTCGAAAGATAAGTCGCTCACCATAGGTATTCTAAAAATGGATGTCCTACAAAATGAAACACAGGTGCTGCTAATGTTGTTCCGACTAGTATGAGTTGCACTGTTGTATTTACTTTACTTATTAAAGTTGGTGCTAATTGGGCAGTAGCATAGGTCACGTCAAAATAGCGACTAAGAGTTTTCTAAAAAAAAGTAGGTACAATAGGTATCATTGAATAGAAAAGTGGATAATTAATTATTTTTATTTGAATCACCAGCTTTTTTAAATGAAAATTTTTTTGAAAGCTACACACTCACCGGATCTGGTAGGGACCTATATCTTATAACCAAGCCTGCAATCACAAGTATAATATCCCTTGTGATAATCATGCTTGTTAATACCATTGGTATTAAGTTAGCATACGTCAATGACAGGAATAATGTGGCTATCATTACTTTATCAGCCATCGGATCTAGGAAACTACCCATTTTTGAACTTTGACTTTCCCATGTTCTAGCTATCCATCCATCTAACTAAAAAGGAAACTGAAATGAGCTACTTATCTGATTGAATTAGATATCATCTATACAGAAAATTCAATTAATTCTACTAATGGATCATAACCTCAACATAATGAAATGAATGAATTATTTTAGAAAAGGCAATACAAAAAATGAATAGTTTAAAGTCTGTGAACCATCAGATATTTGTCTATTACAGTTGGAGCACCTATGTTTAAGCTTCATATATACAGGATAGGAATATTATTATCAAAGGTACATTCAAGAACTTTCGTAAGAATGATTTGAATTCTCTGCTGCATTATCGCTTAGGTACTTCAGGTTATTTTGAGATATACTTCATTGAAAAAGTGTCGAAAGAAAACTTCATTGAAAATATGAAAAAAATCATTAGATTGAAAAACATTTGTAGGCCATGCTTATATTTACGACTGTGAAATATATTTTTTCGATTTGATGGATCAATCAAATAGTTTAACAGAGAGAAGTTTTTCTAAATATAATGTCTGCTGAGACCTACGATGTTTCAAAAATATTTTTTCGCCATTGGCCTCAAAATGCGAAGCCTTTTAGATCTCATAATCTTCTGAAAATCTTCTTATCCATAGCTCGTTTCATAATTAATAACTTCTAATTTTTCATTTCTAATAGACCAAGCAATAAAGAATATTGCGTGAGAAAAATAGCAATTCGATTCCGTTTGTGCCATCAGACGAAAGACAGTCCATATTCTGCCATGCTACTATAATTTGTTAATTTTTTATAAACATTTAAGAGCACAAAATCGTGTTTTTTTTTTAGTTTTTCGCTTATAAAATGAAAACTAATGAACCAAGCTCGATACTCTAATCAGACGAATTATACAGAATTAAAATACAAAGGAAATGAACGCCAAACTGACTCGATCGGATTATTATTAACAGAGAAAAACCGAAAAAATCACCGTTTTTTCAAAAATCCATAACATTTTTGAAGTTGTATCGCAGGCTCTGCTCGAGAGTGTATGTCTTGATACATGGTTTTTGAAATCAACTCTGTAATTGTGAAAAAACTCTTAGTAAATGTTGATGGCAAGCTTCAGTGGTTGGTGGCAGTTTTGCCTAGTCAAAGTGAGATCTTAGTGTACCTACTCATCTTTGTCAAGTTGCAAATCTGTTATATCAGGCCTTCAAAGTTAAACATTTTTTCAAACCATATAACTGAAGTACAAATTTCTTTCTTGCAGCCATCAATGCCCCTTTAGATGTGGTTGTCTCAAAAAATAACTTAGCTAATTCTTAAATGTCAGGTGACAAGCAATTCGTGAAGTTTTCAGGAGCCAGCGCAATTCACAATATTATTAGATCTGTATCTGAGCCAACTAGAACTAGTGTTAATTTGGTTTAGAGCTGTCATTACAATATCTAAATCGGCATCTTCTTCTGCTGTTATTACTCTCAGACCGTGAGTTATTTGTCACATATCTGCAATAACTTTCTAGGACATCACTGTATGTACAAATCGCAGCTTAAGAGTATTTCTACCTCCCCCTCTACTGCGTCACCAAGCATGTAAACAAATTTCAAGGTTTCACAATTTTTCATTTGGTTTGGTGCTTCATTGTACAAAATCAAACCACCATAAAATAAGCTTTTCATTGTTCCTGCTTTGTTACATGCATATACGTAAAAGTTATTCTGACTCCTTGTATCATAATTATGCACTGTATTCACATATTTAATATTATTCTGCAAGTACGAAGGTACAAGTTCAATCGGGATTTTAAATATAAACTCAAGTGTTTTGAACATTATTCTCTGTTTAACTGATAATATGTTAAGAACATGCAACATTTTTGAAATTGATGTATATCTTTTGCAATCTAATATGTACCGCATTGCCCTATTCAGAATAACCTGTAACACCTGCATATTGCCCTGATCAATAGTAAACAATATTGTTGATAAAAATCCCAAGTGAGGCGCAATAATTGCATGGTAAATTAGGAGCTTTATCTGCATGCCCAATGATTAACGAACCCAACCTAAAAATCCCACTTTCTTAGAGAATTTGGAAGTAATGTACCTTGCATTGTTTCTGAAACTTAAAGTTTCATCTGACAAAACTCTCAAGTACTTCATCTCGTGCACACGCTCTAGGTTTACATCATTAATCGTGACATTCCTTTCGGTATCGATTTTCCCTAGCATGTGCTTCGTTCCAAGAATCATGTACTTACTCTTATTATAATTAATACATTAATCATTATCTTGCAGTAAGAGTATATTTCTGAGTCCAGTTGTAGAACAAGAAATGTATCATTATATATTAAAACTAAAAAATAAAAAATCTGTTGGTCATGATGACTTACCTGTAGAACTACTTAAAAAGTGTGCATCGATAATAACATCACCTTTGACACATATATTTAACCAGATTTTACAAACAGGGAAGTATCCTCAGATGCTAAGAGAAGCACTTGTGATACCAATATTCAAAAAAGGCAGTAGAGAAGGATTTGAAAACTATAGACCTATATCTCTGCTATCAAATGTGAACAAAATCTTTGAAAAAGTACTCTTTCATAAACTCATTAAGTTCTTTAAGGAAAATAACATATTGGTCAAACGGCAATGCGGATTAAGGAGGGGTAAATCTACCATAAATGCAATATACCTAGCACTCAGAACCATCATAAAATCACTGAACCAACAGCACACTACAGCTGCTCTATGCTTGGACCTGTCAAAGGCTTTGGATAGGGTTGATCATGAGAAGCTATCAGCCAAAATGGAAAACTATGGTATAAGAGGTGTAGCACGGAATCAGGTCATATCTCACAAACAGAATGCCAAAGACAGCCAGCAACGGGAAAGATAGTAACATAAAAACTTCGAAGCTGAAAAAAGTAAGGAGCGGGGTTCCCCAGGGATCTATCCTAGGTCCATTGCTCTATATACTTTATACAAATGATTTTGTACAGTGCATTGACAATGAGGCTGTTATGTTTGCAGATGATACAACTATAATTACTGAAGCTGACATTGTAAATGAGTGTAGAATTAGTCTTGAAAATGATATGAAAAAATGAATAAATGGTTTATTGAAAACAACCTAATGCTCAATACAAACAAAACTAAACTCCTACTGTTCAGAGGTGAAGGAACAGATGAGCTGATTCTGAAACACCAAGATATTAACATCAAAACAGCATCAAGTCTATCATTCTTAGGATTAACTATGGATCAAAAACTAAACTGGAAGAGTCAAATTGAAAAACTTGCTCCAAATATAGCACGACATTGCTATAGTTTAAGGGTCATCCGAGATACAGTAGGAGTGGACACTACCTATCATGCTTATGTTCATTCAAGAATAAGATATGGGATTATCTTCTGGGCAAGATCGCCAATAGTTGAAAGAATTTTTCTACTACAAAAAAAATGTTTAAGAGTCATTTTCGAAATGAAACAAACTGAAACCTGTAAAACTATATTTAAAAACTTTAGTATATTAACCCTTTTCTGTTTGTATATATATGAGTCTGTAATGTTTGTCATTAATAATCTTTCTGAGTTCGAGAATATGAAACATCCCTATAACACCAGAGGGAAAAAATGTTTAATAGGATAAGCCAAACTTCACATATTTGCAGAAGAATGTTACATATATAGTTTGTGGTCAGTTTGGAATAATTTACCCGAAACATTTAAAAATCGATCTTTCAATGTACAGAAAAGTAGCTTTAAAAGTTTTCTTGTAAAAAAATGCTATTATAGTTTAAACGAGTTCCTTGATGGAAGAAATTTTGAAGAACTGTAGTGTTCATTTTTTCTTTTTTTTTCTTTTGTAAATGAAATGTGTTTGGACAAGATCAACACCTGTATTGGTTACAAGATCGAATAAATCTCTCTCTCTCTCTCATTATAACTCAGCCATGTGAAAATTTTAAACAAATCAGAATAAGTTAGTACTTCTGACGCAGGAGTCAAAAGCTGATTCAGTTATAATTGTAGAGCATTGGAAATCAGAAGAGGACCTATGTGGATATCATATGGATGACTATAAACTTATCTCCAGCTTTTGTCTAGGTAGAGGCAGACATGTAGGTAGTGCTATTTACGCCAAAAAATCCCATTCCTGTATTGAACGTACAGATATCAAAGCATTAAGTGTGAAAAATGTTATTGAATCCTCTGCTGCATAATTATCTCATGGAAATTGTAAATTAATTATTGCTTCTATCTATAGACCTAACACTCCATGTTTAAGTGATATGAATATGTTTCTTGAAAAGCTAAGAATGATTTTACAAATTTGCAGTAGTGAAAAAAGAAAGTTCATTATAACTGGTGATTTTAATGTGAATATTTTGTCTAATGATAAACCTAGCAAAGAATTACTTTCAGTTCTCGAGCAATCCAATGTTCATTTCATCTAATTGGAGTTCTACTCAATTAGGCGCTTGTATTGATAATGTGTTTTCAAACTGTACTGGTTCTTGTTCTATTATTGAATATTATCATAATCATCTGATCACCATGCATTAAAATTTGTCACACAACATGATTAATCTGAACCCTGACCCAAGAAAAGTTCTTCAAGAGAAATATAAGTGACAATAACCTAAACATTTTTGTACAAAAATGTATAGATATTGATTGGGAAGACATAAACACTGTGTGTCCTGTGATATGAATCAATTATGAAATAGTTTTGTGAACCATTTTCAAAGTATCTTTGAGGAATGTTTCCATAAAAAATAAGTGAGACCAATAAATACTGGTACAATTTTCAAGTTGAGCACTTCGGCATTGAAACTCAAAAAACTACTGAATTTTTTTTAGACTGCTTCAACAGTTAACCCACAATAAAAAAGAATATATGTTTCCGTTAAGAAGGGATATTATCAAGCTGTAGCAGGTACTGGAAAGATCAATAAAGCAATATAGAGAATACACTTGGTTAAATGCATGCCAAAAAATCAACGCTTCTAGAGGAAAAGCTTTTCACCAACAAGTAAATAAATTGTCAAAATACAATAAATTCCAGGAAATACCAACTTTAGAAGATAACAATAGAGAATACAGATCGGAGCCGGGTTAAAGCGGACCTTTTTGCTACATATTTCCTATACATTCAAACATGATGAAAATGTAGACTATGATAATACAACAGAGGCACTTGTTGACAGGTGGTATGAACAGTCCTTTGAGGGTGATGGACTAGAGGAGCCAACAAACATAGAAATAAAATAAAATACTTACTATGAAATACTTAACCAAATTAAGAATAGCTCACCAGGAATAGATCAGTTATCATGGAAAATTATGAATCAGCTAAACCAAGAGATACACACGCACATCATTAAAATGTTGGAATATTGTATAAACAACCAAGTTTTCCCACAAATCTGGAAAACAGGCATTATAATGACAATTTCAAAACCAAATCTAGGCAACAAAAAAGTCAAAAACTATCAACCCGTTACCCTTCTACCTGTACTTGGAAAATTATTTGAAAAAATTATTAAAACAAAACTAGAAGAGTACCATGAGCAAGCTATTCCTGTTTTTCAGTTTGGATTCTGTAATAAGAAGTCTAATATCCACCCCATTACAACACTTACTTCGAACATTCAAAATGCACAACTAAACAATATGAAAACTGAAACACTGGCTCTATACATAAGCATTTGACAGCATGTGGCATAAAGGGGTTACTATATAAATTAAATAAACTAGACACCCAAATACCTAATATAGATAATAAAAAAGTTTCTAGGAAACAGACCATTAACAGTAAGAATACACAATACAATCTAAATACTTCTCCCCAGAATAAGGAACACCCCAAGGATCCCCTCTGTCTCCGATACTCTGTAATATATACTTCTGTGATATATGCTCTGAATTCGACCAAAGTCAGTATGTCTTACAATATGCAGATGACGCCTTATTAGTAGCTCATGAAAAAACAATACAGAAATGTACTAACAAAATACAAGAGCTCATGGACAAAACAAACGTATGATTCTCAAAGTGGCACCTAAAACCCAATCCTAATAAGTGCCAATACATTATTTACAACCATAAGATCACACAAAATTCACCAACAGCAACAATAAATTGAATTAATAAAACACCAGCATCTTCTATGAAATACCTGGGAATTTTGTTTGAAAATAAAATAAATTTCAAGCTTCACACACAGTCAATAAAAAAAAGCAATAACAAGAGCAAAACATTTCATACACCTAATATACAGGAACAGAGGGATAAGTCTCAAAAACGCAGTTAGGATATATAAAACAATATGTAGACCTTTGATAGAATATACACATACAATCTACGTAAACTGCCAAACATCAACGCTTAAAAACATTGAAGTAGCAGAAAGATCAGCTCTGCGAACAATCACCAGAATAAGACATTCACTAAACAAACTACACAACCCCTCCAATGAGCTACTATACGCAAGAACAAACATAGAACCAATCAAAAATCGACTTCACAAACTGAATCAAAAGTTCCACAAGAGAATGGAAAAACTGGAAGATATATTACCACTGTTCCACAGTACTCACAACAGGGACCTTACAACAAGAAGATTCCCTACGGAGACTCTCTTCAAGCACTAAGTTGAAATGAAATAAAATAAAATATGATTGTACATTAAACAGGCTGAAGGACCGATAGCCATTTGTATATATACATACAATAAAGATTGGTTATTATTATTATTATTGTGAGCTCATGTCAGAACAAATCAAAAGCAGAATGGCATGTGATTAACCTCTTGACAAATAAAACAGTAAACCACACTGTTCGGCCAACTAAATAAGTTGATTCAGAACACCTAGTTGAACAATTCAATGACTTCTTTGTAAATTTTGCATCACCTGTTTCAGAAAATACCATTAAAACTACTACGAAACTAAGTGAACGTCAAAATGGATCTTTTTTTGTTTTTGACGTTCATGAAACGGAAGCCATAGCATTGATAAAATCGTTGAAGAATAAACCCTCCTTTGGTCATGATGAAATAACCATGAAGGTTATAAAGGCATTGATCAATGAAATATCTGCTCCCCTGAGTCATATTATTCAAAAATCATTTATCAAGGGAGTTTTTCCAGACCAGTTGAAAATGGCCACAGTTACACCTCTATATAAAAAAGATGATCCAGAGGATTTTGGAAATTACAGACCCATCAGTTTACTTACATATTTTTCAAAAATTATTGAGAAGATTCTTGTTAACTGCCTTCTGGGTTTTTTTACGAAATTCAGAATTATATCTGACTGCCAATATGGGTTCGTCAAGGGCAAGAATATAGAAACAGCCGTTTTTGAACTAACTAACTCTGTGATTAAATCACTTAAAAGGAGAGAATTACCTGCTGGACTATTTTTTGATTTGTCCTAAGCCTTCGATTCTGTTTGATCATCACTTATTGCTTTGGAAAATAGTGGCATCAGAGAACACCACTTGAAGCTGATAGAAAGTTATCTTAGCAACAGAAGCAGAGAATTACACTATATCGATTGGAAGTACAACGTGGACATCTAAAGATATAGAACTGAAGGTGGGTGTTCCTCAGGGTAGTGTGTTGGTCCATTGCTCTTTGTGATATATGTTAATTCCCTCTCCAGGGCTTGCTTGGTGAAAAATTGCAGTCCTATCATGTATGCTGATGATACTAATTTTTTGGTGAGGTCAAAGGATGTCCCTTTGGGATTGGCTGATTTGAAGACAGTTTTCAGGGAGGTAGGACAATGGTGTAGCGTCAATGGACTGGTAGTCAACATAACAAAGACTGAATGTATATTTTTCAGTACTGACAGGTCGAAAATGATACTTGCCAGTGAGATCATTGGTGACAACAATGGTTTTTCAGTTGAGGAATCTATAAAGTTCCTTGGCATCATGGTGAACAAACATCTGAAATGGAAACACCATGCTGAGTACCTTCGGAAAAGGCTCAACATGGATATTTCTATCGTATTTGCTGTCAGAGAACAAGTTCACTTCAATATTTTAAAAAAACTGTATTTCTCAAACTTTCAATCTATCATGTCATATGGAATTATATTCTGGGGAGGATTCCAATATATGGATATTTTCTTCTCGCAAAAATGGGCTTTGAGAACGATTGCTAAGCTTCAGTACAGACAGTCATATAGAGGGCTTTTCAGGAAGTATTCTATAATCACAGTGTATGTACTATATATTTACCGGTTGCTTATGTTTCTTAATTTCCAGCCTCAGTATTTTGAAAAACTAAAAAATGAGAACACCACTCGAAGAATATTACCATATTTCTATCCAATAAATTACTCAAATTTAAGAGAGAAGGCTACGCAATACATGGCAGTCTCACTTTTCAACTATCTTCCTAGGCAGCTTCAGTTGGCAAGTGGTACAAAACATTACAAAGACAGAATCTATAAGTTAATGGTGAAGTGTGAACCATATTCAGTTGAGGAATTTTTTGATTATTGTAAAAGTAAATAGTAGTGTTATTTCCTTTCTTAGTTACTATTGAGTTTTCCTATTTTGACTTGTTTTCATTTTAGTTTTGCATTGTGAGTCATATTGTGATGTAGAATTAATTTTGAGGACTAAATAAATATTATATATATATATATATATATATATATATATATATATATATATATATATATATATATATATATATATATATATATATATATATACAGTGGAACTCCAATTATCCGAACTCCGACTATCCGAATCGCCGATTATCCGACGAATCACTTTCAGAAAAAAATTTGTCCAAAAAAAGTCTAATGTGCGCTAATTATTCTTCCCCCCGCGAAGCCAGTGTTTGCGCGTTCGCTCACTATTGTCCTTCCCTCCGCGAAGTCAGTGTATGCTCAACACGTGGTTAAGGTGGTCAAGAGAATTTTGCTAAACTCACTGTATTTTTCACTGGTTTTAAATAACTTCTGTAAGTATTGGAAATGGTTTATTCAAAATTTAATTGTAGAATCAATCAAATGAATCGATTCTTTTTGGTTAGTAAATCGAATCTGAATCACTCAGTTGAAAGAATCGTTTCGCCCATCTCTAACACGTGGTATGAGTCCCCACTCCAGTTCCGGCGCATTGCAGTCACGGCGCACCTGTCATTGTTTGTTTTGATTGTAGTCAGTGTGCTATTGACCTTGCTCGAGGACGCTACTCTTTCGCTACGGCTTACTTTTGTTTGTGCGTGTACAATACTACTGTATTGTTTTTTACCATGGCTTCGAAAAGAAAACGTGTTGTGCTATCGTTAGCGGACAGATTTATGGTGTTGGACAAGCAACAATTTGTGACATTAAAAACAGTAAGTCAACACTTTTAAACTTTGTTTCGGTGCTTGAAAATGAAGATGGAAGTTCCTCCAGGAAAACAATGAAGACAGCAACCAACAAAAATTTGGAAGATGCCGTGTTTAAATGGTTTTTGCAGCAACGTTCTATGGGAAATGCGATTTCAGGTCCAATCCTTTGTGAAAAAGCCAAAATCTTAGCAGAAAAGCTTGGTTATTCATCTTTTAAGGCTAGTAACGGCTGGCTAAGGAACTTTAAATTCAGGCATGGTGTACGCGAGTTAGATTTGGCTGGTGAGAAGCTTTCAGCAGACTCTGCAGCTGCTGAAAATTTTATTGAAAAATTTAAAACTGCAGCAGAATCCTATGATCCGGAGTTTGTTTATAATGCCGATGAAACTGGCCTTGTTTGGAAAGCATTACCAAAAACCACTTTGGCTTCTAAAAGGGAATCTAGTGCCCCTGGACATAAGGTCAGTAAAGAACGTGTTACAGTGCTTAACTGTGCCAACTCCACTGAAAATCATAAACTACCACTTCTTTTGATAGGAAAATCAAAAAATCCAAGAGCATTTAAAAACGTAAAAAAACTTCCACTCTTCTACAAAAGTCAACCCAAGGCCTGGATGACTGCAGCTTTGTTTACCGAATGGTATGATGAAGTGTTTATTTCTGAAGTGAAGAAGCACCAAAAATCGGTGGGAAAAGAAGGCAGTAAGGTGCTTTTAATTGTTGATAACGCACCCACTCATCCTACAGCAGAACTGTTGGAAAGAGAGAATGGGCAGTTTAAAACGACGTTTTTGCCTCCCAATGTTACAAGTTTGCTGCAACCCATTGGACCAGTCTGTTATTGAAACAATGAAGCGCCATTACAGAAGGCAACTGCTGAGAAAACTGCTGATCGAAGGTGCTGAAGATGAAGAATTGGTTTTGGCAAATCATAGCAAAATAAATTTAAAGGACTGCTGTTACATGGTAGCGGAAGCTTGGAGTTTGGTTACGGCAGTGACGCTAAGACGTGCGTGGAATAAACTGAAAGGCCTACCGTCTGAGAAGAACAAAAAAAAAGAATCTGAAGAAAATGAGAAACAAGAAAATGGAGAGGATGAAGATGCGTTGCCACTAGAGGAAATAAGAAAAATGATTGTAAAAATTCCTGGTTGTACAGAAGTAAGTGCTGAAGATGTAGGAGAGTGGATGGCTTGTGACACGTCTGACCCTGGTTTTCAAATTCTCAATGACGATGAAAGTGTGAGAGAAGATGTTGAAGTGGAAGTGGAAGAAGAACTTTCTGCTGATGTTGAAGTAGACGCTGGACCATCAGCTAGTGAAGCATTTGCCGGCCTCGAGACTGCTTTGAAGTGGATGGAGCGTCAGCCCGAGTGTGACCACTTGCAACTGCTCACCGTCAAGCGAATGCGTGACCTGGCTGCCCGAAAACGGATGAAGACCGCAAAACTGCTTACATTGACGGAGATGTTTGAAAAACAATGATTTTTATTTCTAAACTTGTACATAAGTACATTTTATTTATATTTAAAACATGTGAAAATATCATGTTTCTTTCATTTAATTCAATAAAAAAATAGTGCAATATCAAAACATTCTCTCCAATGGCAATTTTTTTAAAAAAACTCCGATTATCCGAATATTTGATTATCCGAATGGGTCCCGGTCCCCATTAATTCGGATAATTGGAGTTCTACTGTATATATATATATATATATATATATATATATATATATATATATATTGAGATCATACAACTGGAAATTTAAAATTAGTAATGTATAAGAGGAAAGAATGAACAATGCTATTTCTTTGTCATACTCTGTGATATTATTCATTTTTCACATGATTAGCAACTTTAAAATTTAACGAAGAAACTAAAGGTTAGGATCAATTTGTCAAATCTGCTTATTTGGTTATTAATTTTTACAGGTTTTCAGTTTGAATCCATCTATCTAATAAGATCAATAGAACATTTTTATCATGTCTGGATCGTCTAACAATAAAGTGCGATCAATGACAATTCAAAAAATAAATGTTCATTTTGAAAACATCAAAAGAAAAATTGAGAATTTTTAGCAGAAAATAAAGTATTCAGAAATCCATCTCATATGGTTGAAGTAACCCATCTGTGTAATAATTTTCCACAGCCATACTCAATTGGTCTTAAAGTAAAGATTCTATCCAGGTGTTGATAACAGGTAAATATTTAAGAAATAAATTAATTATGAATGCTATTTGCTAATGAGCTGAAAAATTACAGGGGTAGACTATTTTTCAAATGGTATTTGGTGAATATGCCAAATTCAATATATTTTCAATATGATCAAAGAGTGCATTCAGTAACTTGAAATACAGAAGAAACAAATCTAGTTCTGTAACTGACCTTTCCAATAATTGCATTAACTAGTTACCAAAATGAAACACACCTTACCAGATCAGTTATAGCAGCAACACCAAGAACTGCTAATGCAATATTGAAATCTGCTTGTACTATTAACATTCCCAAATAAGGAGAAATAATTATCCTTGAAATGCATAATAGATTTGGAATTGTATAAATATTTTCTTTCTAAAACATAATATATTTATAATAACAACATTGAAGCAATTATGAACCCACCTCAATAATAGTTTCCACTTTTTCATATACTTTGTCTTTAGTTTCTTTTATATCTTTCAATAAACTTGTACCTTTGCTTTTAATCCTCTCTTCTGTATCCTTCAATTTGTCTCTATTAAGTTGGATATAGGCTTTAATTTCATCCTTGACAGGATGTTTCTTTGGAATAGGTCCAGGATTTCTTCCAAGACTTTTGCAAAAATATTGCTTTTGAATAAGATTAACCAAAGTTCTATTAGGGCGGTATATTTTGAAGAGTTGATCACAGTTGAATTCTTGAGAAGTCCAAGAAATTGAATTGCATCTTTTAAAATTAATAATTAAATCGTTTTTCCATTTTACAGGATAATTTATTTTCTGAATTCTACAAACATTAGACATACCTAATATAATAATAACTTATTATTTATTTTAATGTTGAGAAATGTAAACATTATTTAATGAACGAATTAATTATGTTAGGTTATGTGATTTCAAAACCCTTCGTTGTACCTATTCTGAGCATGCTCACGCGGAAAGTGGAGGAGTGTAACAGCATGCAGTGTCCAAGTGTCCAGTGGTAAGAGACACGTCTTCTCACCGTCTTCTGTTCCAAAACAGTCAGAACAGAAACCTTTCTATTAGACCGTGAGCTAGCGCACATGAATTTGGAGTCATCGATTAATGTCTGGCATTTAGAGGTATGAAAAGTGTAACTCTGTTAATGAAAATAAGGCTGGTTTTAAGGGCCGACCTGTGTTCGACAATTTGGAAAATTAATTTCCTTTTGCATAAATAAATTAATTTTTCACTCATCTCAAAGTGTTTGGCATTTGATACAAAAATAGACATCAATAAGTACCTCCCAATTTTCAAATGCCAGACGATTTTAAATAGTCAAAATGGTGATTCATAGGGGTGAACTTGCAAGAAGAAAAAAAGAATTCATCGTTTGATTTTTGTCTGGCAATGGAAACAATGAGAATCCGTGTCATGAAAATTATTACAAAAAATTGCCAGACGGTTTCCAATGTTCGGAGTCGAGTTTATCTATGGAAAATTATGTGAAAATTTTTAACATTTTTCAGTGATCACTATTTGTCTGGTATTTCGGATGCATACTTAATTTTAAAAAAATATTAGAATTAAAAGATTTATTTTTGTCTGGCATTTTGTATTTCAATCAGAAATACGTCTATAAACACAATATACAAACGCCAGACAAGTTGGGCTGTTCGAAAATGTATAAATGAATTTTAAAACTAGAAAAAAATAATGAATATTCTGTTTATCTTTTTTTCTAGTCTTAACGATTTATTTTTGTCTGGCATTTTGCATTTCTATTGAAAATCCATAGTTAAATTCAAAACGCCTAGACTAGTTGGGTTGTTCTAAAATTAAAAAAAATAAATTAAATTAAATAGTTTAATTTTAAAATGAATGAAAATTTCAGTATGTAGTTATTATTTTTTCAATGAAAACTATACATAAAAACTCCAGATACGTTGGGTTGGGCTATTCAAAAATATATAAATAAAAAAAAGTTCTGAAGCAATCTAATTACTCATTATTTTCGACTTAATATAAGCTGTAATTACTAATAACTATTTCCGACGGGCAATTTTCCACTGAAACTGATGCTTTCAATGGAAGTAACGTAACTAGCCAAAAAAAAATGTAAAATAGGCGTTTGTGAGAGCGAGTCGACCACAGAAAACGAAGCTTATAAGCGCTTAAAGCGTGTAAGCGCCCAAGCGAATGCACCCTAGGTGGTTGATTCAGACGTTGACAATGACAGCAACGTTACTGATAACGAGGATTGCCCAAGAGACTTTTCTGAGGACGAGCACTGTCCTGACGACTTAGACTTAGACAATCGAAATAGAGGCGACAGTAACTCAAGTGATCAAGAAGAAGAAGAAGATGATAATCACGAATCAGACGTTCATAGCGACGGTGATAGTGACAGAGACGTTTAATACTGATAACGATAAGATAGCGATTCTAGTTCAATTTATTTCGAAAAATATATATTTTCTACAGTTTTCTTTTATAATTAATAGTTATAAAAAACTCAGTTAGTGAGCAGCAGAGCTCCATCACTAAGTTCGTATTTTTCGCAAGAAATGTGTAGCGAAATGCAATTTAAACCAACGGAATTATATTTTGAAAACTCACGCTCGAACAGCAAACCGAATTAAAAAGTAGAAAATAATTTATTTTATTAAAACAATTTTTTTCGCGAAGTGCATCGTGGTTGACCAAAAAGTTGAAACCAACGAAGGAACATACCTCAACATCAACTCAATCCACGTACCAAATTTCAACCCTCTTTTGTAAAAAAAAATTTGCTAAATGCATCGCTTACTGATGGCGAAACAGATCGAGTCACCTAGAAATACAGCGCGGTTGAGAAAAAGATTTGAATTCCACAAAGAATCGTATTTCAACATAAACTCAATGTACGTACCAAACTTCAACCCTCTAACTCAATCTGCAGAAGCTATGGAGTTTGGCGATTTCTTGAAAACCACGAAAAAAAAATAAATGTCTACTTAAAAATGGTGACTTTTGAAAAAATTTAACCAAATTTTGATAGCTTTGTTCTGCCTCGGAAACCACTTCAGATATCAAATTTCAGCTCAGTTGGTTTGAACCACTGGAAATGTCAATATGTACTGGGAAGGATATTTGTATGAAAATTTGAAATATCCACGTAAAAATGGCGGCGGGTACAGGAATTTAAGCAAGTTTTGATTACAGGAGAGTATTACATCTTTTTTTATAAAACAGACAAAAGCAAAGGTGATACTTGAAAATCAATTTGTTCGTTTACAAAGGGTAATTGACTATTATGGGCGGAACTTATTTCGAGAATTTCAAGAAGGTCAAGGCGCTTTCCTTTGTTACCTGAATGTAACAATTGGGTTTTGTTGAAATCCAGGAAATGATTGAATTTTATACAATGTTCAGAGAAGCCAGTGGTATTTTTATTTTGTAAAATTGACTTTTTATGTTCTTCAACACGAATGTTTATATTCCTTCCTGTTTGTCCAATATAGAAAGCAGGACATTCGTCGCAAAATATTTTATAAACGCCACTGTTTTCTCCGATGTAAGATTTGTCTTCATTATTGACCAAGAATGACTTCAAGTTTCTTTTATTTGTACAAATTGTTTTAACGTTATTTTTCGATAGTCTGTTACAAATTTTTGCTACTCAAATTCGGCACATAATTTATTGGGAAGTATTTTTGTTCTTCGTTAATAGTTTGCGTGGGGTATATTGAATGCAACAGATACTTTATTCGTTTTTTCCCAATGAGCTTATCGATAGACTTTTATTGTAATCGTTATTCGTGGCTAATAATTTCATTGTAATAACTTCGGTTTGAAAATTTGTTTCCGATAATGGAATAGTGAACAACCTATGTATGAACGAATGAAAAGCACTGAGTTTTATTTTAATGTGTTGGTTACTGTTGCTTTTAATTAAAGTATCCGTGAAGGTTGGTTTTCTATAAATGTTGAAAGTAAGAGAATTCAAATTCTATAGTCAGTCTTGATAATGAGTTCATGGATGCTTTAAGAAGTGTTAAAAAATACACCATAGGCGAAAATTTTTAGGATTTCAAGGCCAACCGCCTTATAATTTAAAGAAAATCAAAGTAAAACGAGCACCCTAAGCTATTAATTTGTTTTCACTTTCGAGTGTCTACCTTGAGACCTACAACTCCTATTTACAATATTCACAAAAATTCTTCTCAGCCAATTAATCAATTCATCTATTCATCAAATTTTTTCTTTCGCATAATAGGTACCTACCTACCTACTTGACGAATTTTTTAACAGCTGGTGAGAGCAAATAAAAAGTTATTATATATTTTTGAAGATTAGCGGGATTCTGCGGCCTTTAACGTTAGCAAAATGATCTATAATATCCTCATAAAATTTTTTGTCTTTCGCCAAAAGTTTTACCAATTCCTTTTCAATAGACAACAAACAAATATTTTTCAAACGATCCTGGCTCATTGAATTTCCTAAATAAGTTTTAATTCTCTTAAGAGTGGAAAACGAGCGCTCTACGGAAGCTGATGTCACCGGGATAGAAACAATTAGACATAAGAGTTTATAAACTTGGGGTAAATCTTGATTCAAATCATTATCAAAAAGGTATTTAATAGTCCTCAAATGATTTTCATTTTGCCCCAAAATTTCATTTTCATTATAAACAATACACAGTTCACTTTTTATGGCCACCTTATCAAAAAAAGTGTATTTTTGACATAAATTTTCCAAAAGGTTATCTGGAAAATTAGCCGAAAATCCGGTTAACAAATTTTTATTGAGTAAGTCGAAGAAATGCAGTTCTTTCAAATCAGAGAACCTTATTTCTATTTGACCCCTAATAGTATCCAAAATTTCATAAAATATTTGCTTATAGTGAAGTTCCATATCTGCGTAACTGAATTTCTTTCGTTTTGGGCTAAATTGAGTCGTATCATCAGTAGTTTGAAATACAGAAAATAGTTTTTTAAAATAAACTTCTGCAAGAAATTCTGACATTTTTTCCAAAAGAAACTTGAGCCGATTTCGTGAGTAAATTACATCTGAAAACTTGTGCTGTAAGATTTGAAAAACTATTTCTGTTTGTTCAAAAATTAATTTAAAGATGTTTGAAAAATATATAAATAACTTATCTTGTAAGTAAGATATTAATCAGTGTGCTGTATTCAAAGTTACTTTATCGGTGAAAAATTCCTCCCTTTCAACTAGGTATAGAATTAAATCCTCAAATCCTAAGCGGCCCCAAACAGAGACATTTTCACTAGTAAAAAGTAAACACTGCCAACAAAATAATTTATTTTTTACCTGTGATCCGGTTAGGCAAGGATGTCTCTCATAATTCCTTGTATTAAAACCGCGGTTTTGTTGTCTGTTACGCTGCACCAAATTGTTTAATTCTGGGGTAGGTCGCAATGTTTTTATCAAAACTTTATCCTCATAACTTAGTGCGCTAAAGTTATGGAATAAATATTCCACTAAATCACCATTGAAATTTTTGAAATTAACTTCAGTAACCAAACTCATTTTAAAACAATACGCGAGCAATATAAGTAAACATGCTGCCATTAGTAACTACGATCACACTACGATTCAATTAATGCTTTCCAACGAATTCACTCGATGTCACGCGAAATTCTATAGTTGTGATTGGTCGACATTGTATGAGACTGGGTTCCTATCCGTGTTGCCATTTACATGTGTTTTGCTTTTCTATTGCAATGAAGTATTCATTCGGAGTATTTGCACCGTTGTTTGCTTTTCTGTGGCAGGCATAATGAACGCTCTGAGAATATACCTTTCTAAGCCTCCGCAGCGTTACCACAAATCTTGAAATGAATGAAATGCAGTAAATGTAAATACATTCTATCTTAATTAATAAATTATATTATATAATGTAGGTTGAAAGGAAGGTAGGTGCATAAAATAATATGATTTTGATTAATATGAATATTCTGAATGCTGACTATTCAATATAATATATTAGTGATACACGGAATATTATTGAGGAGGCTTAGCCTCCTTTGACTAGCCGCCCCTGATATATATATATATATATATATATATATATATATATATATATATATATATATATATATATATATATATATATATATATATATATATATATATATATATATATATATATATATATATATATATATATATATCAGACATGAAAAATTTTTCAAAAATTGTGGTCTAGGAAGTATAAACACTACAATAGATTGTTTTCGGGAAAAATTACAATAAGTATTCGTAACATCATGTAATAAGCACTTTTTAATTTATTTTAAACTCATTTTTTGGAATTTCATTTCTCAAATTATATATGATTAAAAATGTCAATGTCAATGTTAGCTAGATACTTTCGAACAGTCTAAACGAATTCCCATAGACATAGAATGACACTGAAATTTTCAATAATCTTCTTAAAACTATTAAATTTTTCAAAAATAACAACCCAGCTTGTCTGACCTTTCGACCTGAATTATAAACAAGTATTTTCAACAGAAATGCAAAATGCCAGATAAGAAATTAGAAAAAAAAATTTCATTCATTTTTTAATATTCTGAAATCATTTATACATTTTCGAACAGCTCAACTTGTCTGGCATTTGTATATTATGTAGGAAAATATTGTTTGAAGCACTTGGGACCTCGATTTTTAACTATATTTTAGTCTATTAGCCATCTCGATTTGGTAACTAAATAACAAATTCACTATGTGCGAAATAAATACAGTGAATTTGTTCTCAATTTAAGAAAATATGATTCTTTTCCAAGTAGTATTAAAACTATTTATTTGTTGAAATGTGATAATATTGTTACGAAAATGTCTAAAACCGACTCTGTGTTCTCTGGAATATTCGATGAACGTTGAAGTAACCGCCCTCTTAATTCGAAGACTAGAACATTCTGGAAGCTTCTCGAAGGAATGACAAGACATATAAAAGCGACCATAGAAGAGACGAGGGACAGTCTACAGTTAGTCTACAGTGTTAGTTTACAGTGAACTACCGTGTTATTAAAGAAGAACGAAGCTTGTGTTTTGAAGTAGTGACAGTTATTGAAAAGTGTGGTTATTTTAAAATTACTGTTGTGTAAATAAATACTGATTTGTTGTGTTTATATATTAAATTTAGTTAGTTATTGGAAATCATCCTAGCGAACCCGAATTCGTAACAACTGGTGTCAGAAGTGTGGGATGCCAATAACCAGAAAAATGGAATCGATGATGGAAAAAATAATGCAAAAACTCGCCGAACAAGAGGAACAACGTCAACGGGAGCAGAAATGTCGAGAACAGGAGAAATTGGAAGAGCAGAAACGTCGAGAACAGGAGAAATTGGAAGAGCAGAAACGTCGAGAACAGGAGAAATTAGAAAAACAAAAACGTCGAGAACAAGAGAAATTAGATGAATTACAAAGATTACAGAAAATCCTGGAAGACCTCGACAAACGTAGGAAGGAGGATAATGAGAAATTGAGAGGTGAAATAACTGAAGAAATAGTACTTGTGAAGGAAGACCTGGAGGAGCAATTGCATAATTTAGAAGAACGTGAATCACAGGTATTGAAGGATTTAGAAAATTTAGAAAAGCGGATATCTACAGTGGAAAGAAATGAATCAAAAGTAATGTGTAATCAAGTCCCCAGACTGAAAGTTTCAAAGCCACCTATTTTTGATGGAGATTCTTCCTGGCCAATATTCAATTGACAGTTTGAAGCAGCAGCCCAAGCTAATGGTTGGACAGATGAAATGAAAGCAGTAGAACTGGTTTTGTCCCTCAGAGGTAAAGCTGCAGAACTGTTACAAAAATTGTCAGTAAAAGAGCAGGAAGATTATAAAACTCTAATAAAATCCCTAGAGTTGAGATATGGTGATGATCACAAAGAAATGTTGTATCAGGCCCAATTAGAAGGTAGGCATCAATTGGCAAATGAATCACTACAAGAATTTCAGGCTGAAGTAGAAAAGTTGACTCGGTTAGCCTACCCAATGGCTCCAGATGATATCCTTGAGCAATTGAGTGTCAAATCTTTTGTGAATGGGTTAAAAGACACCGACCTGATTCAACATCTGAAAATTTTGAGACCAAGAACAGGGAATGATGCTTTAGTGAGGGCTCTAGAATTTGAAACAGCAAAATTAACATCTTGTAATAACCGAGCAACACACAGAGCTCGAAAAGTGGAAGTAGAGGAAAATAATACACTTGGAGTAGTATTGGAACGGTTAGACAAACTTATTTCTTCTTTTGAAAAGAACCGAGTATCTTTTAAGGGTGAATGTTACTCGTGTGGAAAATATGGACACACTAGTAGAGAATGTCGTTCCAGAATGAACAGAGGCAGAGATGATAACCGAAACAGAGGAAGATCATCCTCACCAGCACCTAGGAGGAATCAGGAAAACTACCACCAGTCAGAGTAAAGGGGCAAACTCTGACTGGGGAAGTGACAGCCCCCAGGACCGTTTTCCATTAGAAGCATTGCAGGAGGAAGCTTATCAATTAATGGCTCAATCTCAGGACAACCTGTCAAAGTAATTATTCATACTGCCGCTGAAGTATCATTGGTTAAGACTGATATATTACCAACATCTAAAATTACTCCAATGAGGTACAATATAACTCTGAAGACAGCAACTGGTCAAAGGAGCTATATTCGTGGAGAAGCTGAGATTTTATTGGAAATTGGGGAAGATTGCAGATCCCACACAAAGTTCTTGTAGCAGACATTACTGATGAGTTTATTTTGGGTATGGACATTGTGAAAAAATATGGATTAGTCTACGAGAAGAATACTGGAATTTTAAAGATTGGAAATGAGGAATTCATTCCAAACTATGGCTCCAATGAAAATCAAGTAAGTCTGAAAACAATTCAAGCCTATAAGATACCTGCTTGCTCAGAGCATATTATCTATGTAAGACCAGAACACGATCCTGGGTGGTGTGTTGGACTCATTGAACCTAAATTAGACTGTACATTTTTAACGGCTAGGACTTTATCTCTGACAAAACGAAACATCCCTGTAAGAGTAGCTAATATTAGTAACGAACAGCTAAATATTGAACAAGGAAAAACAGTGGCTACATTGGAACCAGTGTCGTGGATAGCTCGATGTGAGGAACCAGCTGATATACAGGAAACTAAGAAAAAGTATGTTGATTTCACTAAATTGGAGACTTCATGGAAACATTTATCATCAGAACAGATAAAATTGGCTCGAAAATTTATCCACGAAGAAAGCGACCTCTTTGAAGACCAAGAACTCGAAGGAACTGGTTTAGTTGCCCACCGTATCGACACAGGGAATGCCCACCCTATACGACAAGCTCCTCGAAGACTTCCATTAGCTAAACAATCAGAAGTAGCTGAATTAATCGAATCCATGAAGGAGAAGGGAGTCATAGAAGAGTCATCAAGTCCATGGTCAGCACCTGTTGTTCTAGTTAAGAAGAAGGATGGGACAACAAGATTTTGTGTCGATTATCGGAAACTTAATGATGTTACCAAGAAAGATAGCTATGCACTACGCTGAATAGATGACCCGTTAACAACACTGTCGGGGTCGAAGTGGGTTTCGACATTAGATCTAAAGAGTGGATACTGGCAAGTAAAGATCCACCCTGATGATAAAGAGAAAACTGCATTCTCAACTGGAAGTGGATTGTACCAATTCAATGTTATGCCTTTTGGGTTATGCAATGCACCGGCAACGTTTGAACGACTGATGGAATTGGTTCTGAAAGGATTAACTTGGAAAACCTGTTTAGTATACCTAGATGATGTGATGGTTATGGGAGCATCCTTCGAAGACCACTTGAAAAATCTGAAAGAAATTTTCAGCAGATTTAGGAATGCTCATTTGAAATTGAACTATGAAAAGTGTTTGCCTATTTCAAAATCAGGTACATTTTCTAGGACATACGATATCATCTAGCGGAATACATACATCAGAGGATAAGGTCGAAGCAGTAAGAGAATGGCCAAGACCGAAAGACAAACATGAGGTTAGAAGTTTTCTAGGACTATGTACCTATTATCGGAGATTTGTAGATAAGTTTGCTGATATAGCTAAACCATTACATAAACTGACTGAAAATAAAGCCACCTTCAACTGGACAAGAGAGTGCGAGGCAGCATTTCGACAACTTAAAGCTGCACTTTGCTCAAGCCCTATTTTGTCGTATCCACAGACTACGGGACTATTTATTCTAGATACGGATGCTAGCAATATGGGCATTGGGTCTGTTTTGTCACAAGTACAAGGAGGCGAAGAAAGAGTCATCGAATATTACAGCAAAACTTTCAACAAATCAGAAAGAAACTATTGCGTTACTCGAAAGGAATTGTTAGCTCTGATAAAATCCATAGAGCATTTTCACAAGTACCTTTATGGAAGAAGATTTTTGGTTCGGACTGACCATGCAGCACTCAAATGGTTATTGCAGATGAAGATTCCAGAGGGCCAAATCGCAAGATGGATAGAAAGACTGCAACAATATGACTGCAAAGTAGAACATCGACGAGGAAAAATCCATAATAATGCTGATGCTTTATCCAGACGACCATGCAAAGAAGAATGTCGACACTGCAAGAAAATTGAAATGAAAGAAGGAATAATCGATTTAAGGAGAACTACCATCGATTTGAAACAGGGATGGACGACAGAAGAATTAATTGAGGCACAGGAACAAGATCCTGAAATAAAGCATCTCAGAGATTGGAAAAGACTCGACCGTAGACCCACCTGGAAAGATATTTCAACAATGAGCGCTAAAACGAAGGCACTGTGGGCGCAATGGGATTCCTTAATTCTTGAAAATGGGTTACTCAAGAGGAAATGGGAAAGTCCGGATGGTAAAGAAATCAAAACCCTCTTAGTGGTACCAACCAGCAAAGTGCAAGAACTTCTACAGGAAATCCACGGTGGAAGCTCAGGGGCCCATTTTGGCGTGAATAAGACAATTGCAAGGATAAGGGAAAGATTTTATTGGGTCTACTGCCGTGATGACGTAGAAGCTTGGTGCAGAAAGTGTCCAACATGTGCAGCCACTAAGGGGCCCTCAAGGAGAACTCATGGAAAAATGGAGAAATACAACGTAGGGCTTCCATTTGAGAGAATTGCTATTGATGTTGCCGGGCCTTTTCCCACTTCTAATGATGGTAATAAATACATACTGGTTGTCTTGGATTTCTTCAGCAAGTGGCTTGAAGCTTATGCTCTTCCGAACCAAGAGACTGAGACTGTGGCACGTGTACTGGTTAGATCAGTTCATATCTCGATACGGAGTTCCACTGGAATTGCACTCAGACCAGGGAAAGAAACTTCGAAAGCGAAGTTTTTAAGAAAAGTGATGGAGATATTGAACATCCGAAAGACCAGAACCACTCCATTACATCCACAGTCAGATGGGATGATGGAAATTATCAAACGCACCATGGAACAATACCTGTCGAAGGTTGTGGCTGATCACCAAAAGGATTGGGACAGATATTTGCCAGTACTGCTGATGGCTTATCGAGGATCGGTTCATGATTCCACAGGTCATACTCCAGCAAAGATACTCTTTGGTAGAGAATTACGTTTACCATGTGATTTGCTGTTCGGTACTCCCGAAGATACACCATTGGAAGTAAAGACTTATGCAGATGAATTGATACTGCACCTAAAGCAAGATCCATGAGCACGTCCGGGATAAGATAGATGCTAGTACTGACAGAATGAAGACCAGATACGATTTGAGGGCGAACTCAGCCGGATTTAAAGAAGGAGATTTAGTATGGTTGTACAATCCCCAGCGAAAGAAAGGGTTATCACCTAAATTGAGCCAGAATTGGGAAGGAGCCTATAAAGTCACAAAGAGGATAAATGATGTTGTCTACCGAATCCAACGCACTCCTAGGACGAAGCCTAAAGTTGTACATTTAGATAGGCTAGCAAAGTATCACGGTGGAAGTGTATCAGAAGATTTTGATCGGGACGATCAAACTTAAGAGGGGGGCAGTGTTACGAAAATGTCTAAAGCCGACTCTGTGTTCTCTGGAATATTCGATGAACGTTGAAGTAACCGCCCTCTTAATTCGAAGACTAGAACATTCTGGAAGCTTCTCGAAGGAATGACAAGACATATAAAAGCGACCATAGAAGAGACGAGGGACAGTCTACAGTTAGTCTACAGTGTTAGTTTACAGTGAACTACCGTGTTATTAAAGAAGAACGAAGCTTGTGTTTTGAAGTAGTGACAGTTATTGAAAAGTGTGGTTATTTTAAAATTACTGTTGTGTAAATAAATACTGATTTGTTGTGTTTATTGATTAAATTTAGTTAGTTATTGGAAATCATCCTAGCGAACCCGAATTCGTAACAATATGTATATCCTTGATTTTCTTAGCAAAAATATTAGATTGTAAGGAACTAACGTATTTGTATGAAAAATAGGACTCAGGACTGATTTATAAATTTTAAATTGAAGAGAAAATACTACTCTCACAGTAGTTGAACTCAGAACTTCTCTATTTCAGAGAAGCTTCCTTATTGTATAGCAAAACTGTTAAACTGTGTAAATTTATCTACAGAGGGTAGAACATTTATAAAATAAGACTAGAATATAAGAAACAAATGTTATTCAATAGTTGATGTAACCTATATTGAAAATATGTTTTTTTAATTTTAGAAATATTGACATAAAACAGGACAGAGAGTAGAGTGGAATGACCTTTGGCTAAACTTCGCTACCTGTGTGCATATAATATATTGTATCATATATCATAAAGTGTATGAAAGTGCATAATAAAGAAATTTTTTGTTATTTTTATTATATTAATATCGGTATCATATCAACAACGCTAACATATCAAAAAAATCTGTTGCGGTTGAGGGCCATATAATTTTTTACGTGACTGAATTATTCTACTACGTATTGTGTGTTTCGTATAATATAAAATTTCTAAATACTTAAAAACTGAATTACTGCTTTGAGTCTCAGTCTCTACTGACGACAAGAGTTACTCGTTGTATTGTTGATTTTATTTCTGGCAGAGAGAAGATAGGTAAGAAGGTGAGATATACGTTATTGTGGTTGCTGTTGCTAGATGAACCACAGAGGGAAGTAACTATTCTATAAGTGTATGATATTTTGTGAAATTCAAATTTTTGTTTTGTATTTATATAATTTGAATTAATTTGAAATCTTTGGTAGGAAATAACTTTTATCTCGACACGTTCATTGATTAGATTAAGAGATTATAATGTTTTATTGAGTTTGAACTGATCAAACTATGCTATTTTTCATTGGTATTGTTGTGTATAGTACATCTTTGTTGTCATTACCCTTAAAATGACGGTACAATTTAAATTAATTTCTGCTTGCTGTGAAAATATGGGTATTGGAAAAAATGGTGATTTACCTTGGAGGCTTAAGTGAGTATTGCTTTTATATATACAGTACTTTGCCTAGTGGATTTGTTTTTTCCCAAGATTTTATTTTGTAGCACAGTTTTATTTATTTCTTATGAAATGTGGTACTACTATTATCTATTTGGAAATAATTTTTTTAATCAATATATATTTATTTTGACACACATTTTAGCAAAGCTTATATACATATTCATTTTGTGAGTCTTTTTTTGTTTTCAAGATCATTGGTATGTGAACCTCTTGTTTTCTAGGATAGAAATTTTCAGCAAATTGTCAGAAGACAGGAAGTCCTTGGTATTTCAATAGAAAACATATCTATGTAAGCTGTAAAGAAAGCAACTGATAATTTGATGAAATTTGTTAAAAACCCTTCATTTCCTACATAATTATTGAAAGGGCTAGTCTAGTTTTTGTTTTTATGGTTATAAATGACTTCCCTTTTCAGGGAAAAAAGAATGGATAAGCTATTTAGCTCAGGTCAACTCATCTAGAGCTAGGATTTAGTTTCCAGAGGTCTTGGTGTACCAATATACCTAGTTGCTGGTTGCTTATCAGACACTTATTATACCTATGAACATCAAAAATTTATTTTACATACACGTGTGAGCTCTTTGATGTTTAAACTCTGAATATATAGCTATTGCTAAGTGGCAATTTTAGTTTATATTTTTATAGATGAGTCTTAGTCACAACCAGAATACTGAAATATCTATATAAACCTTTTTGTGTTAGATGACCTCTTGGCAAAAATATTTTCTGGTATTATATTTACAAATTTCAATCCTGTGATAACTTAAAATTGAACTGTTTAATAAATAGATAAATTATCTACTCTTGTGGGGAAGTATAATTCTCATTAAATTACATAAAATGCTTTAATTCTAGCTATCATTGCTACTACTTAATTAATATATTTTGTAGAAGCACTTATATAGATGAATTTACTTTGGAAGTGCATACAAATTTAATTTATATATCAGAATTATACAGTTTTATATATTGTATCTTGAGAAATTAAAAAAAAAACTTGAGTGTAACAAGTCAAAGTATTCATAAACATAACATAGACATGAACTTATAAAGCAGTTCTCAAGATATGTTCCAGAATTCCATAAAATAAATCCATTTTTATACATATGCTTATGAACTTTGAGCACATAGTATAAATAGTTTATGTCTCTCACTGACTCTCAGTAAAAATATAGCTGATGGTGGCTAATCATGATTGTATGTTGAATGAAAGTTATGATAGTGGTTACTTCTTTTCTGGAATTTTTTTTCATAAAATCATTGTTCTCGCTATTTCAGAATTTGCCACTCTAAACCTGAATAATGAAGAAATATGTAATGTTCTTCTTTTTAGATACAATCCTTGAGATATAAATATTTTGTGTTTCAAGAATTTTCCTTAATGAAACAATAATCCAATGGATAAAAGATTATTGATGCATGTTCAAAATTTTGATCTACTTACGCATCTATGAAGAAATAATTTTATATTTATATTAAATCATAAATGCTTGTCGGAAAGATGTGTAGGCTTAAGGAGAAATTGTTTTTATTTTTTTTGAAGAAGAGAAATTGAAGGGAGAAGAATTAAAGACATTCAATAAACAAGCTTTAACAGAAGAACTGTCATAAGAAACTGAGACGTTTTAGGCAGCAAACTGAACTATTTTGTACAAATTGCTAGTACACAGACTAACGTATTATATTTTTAACATACTATATTTGTGCAGGTAAAGTATAATTGGTAGATGAAGATGCAAGTCATAAATTGTTCCATAGTAAATTAATGCACTGAGGCCAAACCATTTTGAGTTCTAGGAGAACTAGTAGACTGAAAACTAGATCCAAATAATTAACAATATCAGCATTGGTACTTCATCAAAAATTGCTTTTCAATTAAGCAAGCCTGGATGTATATAAATTCAGAAAAAATAATTAAATAGCAGTCAATAGAAATATAAAAACAAGTTGATCCAGATATGCTAGTATGTGACATTGAATCTTCTTTCTGATTATTGATAAGCAGTAAGAAAATTGAAGGGCTCAAATTAGGACCTCATTACAATACTTCAGAATTTTTCATAAATTAGAGAGAGAAGGCAATTACAAATGCCAAATGAAATGATCACATAAATGATACTGAATACTATAGAATAAAAGTTTTTTTAGTTGCCAGAACACATTAAGTTTTTAAACATAAAATTAGTGTGACCATTGAACTTATCTATTTTTAACAATATGACACTTTGAATCTATAATATTACAATAAGTAATTCAGCTCAAAGTCATTCATACACGTTCATTACAGAGGACGTCTCTTAAACCCTCTACAGTCTTAATCTTGCTCGGTGCAGTTGAGTTATATAATCATAAAATTCCAGTTTACTATTGGATATTATTTATATACATATATATATATATATATATATATATATATATATATATATATATATATATATATATATATATATATATATATATATATATATATATATATATATATATATATATATATATATATATATATATATATATATATATATAAATATATATATTTATATATATATATATATATATATATATAATTATTATACTAAATTATATAATATTAAAAATTCCACTCAATTCAGATTTATTTTTTTCGACTTATAATAATAATTTATTGCTCCAGAAAATAAAAAATAATAAACATACATAAACATCTCATAAATTATAACGATAGTCATATTATCATAATTAGACATTAATAAATTCCCCCACAGAGTAGAATGCATGTTTTAGTAAAAATTCTTTCACCCTGTATTTGAAAATTGACATTCTCTCATTAACGTCGATAAGGTATTTTATTAAATAATTTAATACCCTGGTATACATGTGAGTTTTATGCAACATTCAACCTTGAAAAAGGTAAGTGTATCCTATCATCACCTCTTGTGTGGTAGTTGTGCAGATCCCTCTTCTTAATATATGAATTCTCATCACTCTTGATAAATCAGAGCAAGTTAAAGATGTACAGACATGGTAGTGTCAAAATTCGGAGGTTCACAAACTGCAGTACTCACATGGTGAGAGAATGTCATACATAATCAAATCATGCAAAATATACAAATTGACGATACTTCAATGGTTAAAAATTATGAAAAACAACTTTCCAAGGGTGCTGGTTATATGTATACCCCGACAAGAATTCTACATTCACAATCCAACAGTGAAGTATAGAAATCGTCAAATCGCTCCGACTCTAAATCTGCATACAGCTGTTTCGATCTAATTAGATCTCATCAGTGCAGCTTATTTGACTCGGAGTGAATTAATTCTAAGAGGTGAATTGTTGGATTGATGAACAATTACAAATTTGTTAATGCAGGACAGCTGGGCTGTCCTGGTGTTAGAGGACGTATTTGTTTTCTCTTCAAAATTCTCTCTGTTCCTGAACACAAGTAGTAAAAATTCCTGAATGGGAGCAGCTGGTGCTGTTAATTGTCAATTTTCATAATTTGTTCTATCAGCACGTTTCTGTAATTTAAAAATTTTGATTGCATTTCTTGACCCTCCATAAAACAATACTGTATCGAATTTTTTTGTTGGTATATCCAGATATCTTCTCAGCATGCCCTGCTAATTTGTTAGCCAAAACTTATATATGCGACCATGTAAACTTTTCATCTGAGAAAACACGCAGAAATTTTACTTCTTCAGATAATTCTACTATATTTGTTGACATAGTTATGTGTGTTGCAGTCTCTGAGGAACGTGATGTTTTCATTAGCATTGCCTATCTTTTTGCCAGATTCATACAGAATTAATTTCCCTTAAACCATTTGGTCCTGTGATCTATAATTTGTGATGCTTGAAGAAGAGTTTTTGGTCTTATCAGAAAATTGGTATCAGCTGCATACTTACTACCTGTGATTCTTCTGTTTCTTCTGTCATCTTCGAAAACGCTGCTAAAATCATTGACGAAGAGTATGAAGAGGGCGGGCCCTAGGATACATCCTTGTGGTACGCCCAGTTTAATTTTCACTTCTTTGGAAAATTGTTGCCGTCCATTGCTGTTACTTTATACCACTTGGGTACGTGATCCAAAGTAAGACTTGAGAAAATTTAAAGCACTGTCTCTTTTCCATATTGTTCATGGCTCAAGCTGTCGAAGGCCTTTCATAAATAAAGAACAGAAACCATTAGGGAACCATTCTGTTTTCCTTATTCTATGTTTAGAGGTAGCTCTAAATATAAAGATCAAATATCCTAATTTGTGATATTGATGGTTCTATTTTCTATGACTCTCAAAGAGCGGTATAATACCAAGCTTCCTTAGGAAAAACTAGTATCAAAGTCGTGGTGTTGCGGTTTTGTCATTTTTAATGCTAAATCTAGCATTGTTATTTGTATTTTATCCCATTTATTTTCCGGTACATATTGACATGTCCATCGGCTCTATATTCACTTGTCCATCGGCTTTCATCAGTCGAATGGGCTGAAATTTGGTATCTGGGATTGTTTTCATTGCAGAACGAAACTATCAAAATTTGGTTGAATTTTTCCAACCGCCGCCACTTTTACGTAGATTCATTTCATGGTATTTCCGAACTCCACAGTTTCTGCAGATTGAGTTAGAGGATTGAAGTTTGTACTTACATTGAGTTTATGTTGACTTAAGATGCTTTTGTGGATTCAACTCTCTTTCTCAAACGCGCTGCATTTCGTGGTGACTATTCCATTCAAATTGCATCTCGATCTGTTTTTGCTAGAGTATTGAAATTTGGTATTTTGATTGACTTGATGTTGTGCGTTTTTACGTTGATTTCAACTTTTTTCCTCAACTACGATGAACTTCCCGATGATTTTTTTTCGTAAATCAAATTATTCTCTACTTTTTAATTCGGTTTGCTATAAGCATGATTTTTCAAAATATAAATCTATTCGTTAGAATCGCATTTCGAAGCGATGCATATCGCGCGAAAAATACGACTTTAGTGATGGAGCTTGGCTGCTCACGAGTTTTTTTTGTCTCCGTCAACATGTAAAATTTAAGTTTAGCATATTGCATATTTTTAGCATTTTGGCCTCCTACCTAGAATTGATAATTTTCAATCTGCAATTGATACTAACATTTGAATGACTTTTCCTAAGGAATAAATGCATTTCAAGATAAAGTCTATTGTTGGGAATACTGAAACTTAACGCAATTTTCTAATAGGGGAATTTACAATTTATAAATATTCCAAGCAACGATTGTTTACACAATTTACGTTAAGGGTATCGCTGTCAGCGTCAGCACCCGAAGCGACGATTCAGAGTTCAGACGATTATTTCCGTTCAATGTGTAAAGAGTTGATGTTTTGTGAGAGTTTGCCATTAGCATCTGAAGAAGGTGAAGTTCCACCGAAACGTGTTTCATGCGTTATTTCTTTTAATAAATGTGTAAATTGTTATTATGAACCATTGTTTTAATATGTTTATTAATTTACATCAAGTATCGGCCCAATCAATCCAAAATTTTGTGAGAGTGGCGTTTATTCGAGAATTCAGTTTTTGTGTTAATTCTGATTTTTCTGTATAGAAGTCAAACATGACTCCTAAATATTCACAACATTAACGAGAAGAATGGGCGCAGATGAGCGAGTTTAATGGGATGGGGTGTCGGCAGTTCCAGATGATTCCACGATAGCGTGCTGCAAATATTCAAAAAACTCGACTGGGACACAAAAGGAATAAACATAGATGGTCGGAACCTTAGCCACCTCCGCTTTGCGGACGACATAGTCCTAACAACTGACGACTTGGGAGAGGCGAGACAAATGCTCTACGAATTGGAGGAGGCATGCTCCGGGGTCGGTCTGAAAATGAACTTCTCCAAAACGAAGATCATGACAAATCTCGTCATGAGCGAAAGTATAAACATCGATAACACCGAAATCGAATGGGTCGAAAATATATGTACCTGGGCCACGAGGTAAGAATATCTAGAGATAATCAAACATGCGAGCTGCACAGAAGAATCGGCCTAGGATGGGCGGCCTATGGAAAGTTAAAACATGTCTTCAAGAGCGAACTCCCCATCTGCCAGAAAAGAAAAGTGTTCGACCAATGCGTTCTGCCAGTGCTCACATATGGCGCAGAAACACTCACCTTAAAAATGACATCCGCGAAAAAACTCAAAATAGCACAACGCAAGATGGAAAGGTCAATGATTGGATTGAGTTTGAGAAACCACGTCACAAACCAGGACCTGCGGCGAAGAACCGGCGTGAAAGACATCATCGAGCAAATAACCACATTAAGGTGGAATTGGGCGGGACACGTGGCCAGAATGGGCGACGACAGGTGGACAAAGAGGTTGTTGGAATGGAGGCCTCGCACCGATAAGCGAAACAGAAGAAGACCACCTATACGATGGACCGATGACCTGAAAAGAATTGCAAATAATTGGATCCAGACAGGCCAAGAAATTGGTGGAGGGCCATGAGGGAGGCCTATGTCCAGCAGTGGACTTTCTAAGGGCTAGTTGATGATGATGATGATGATAGTAATTGCGAAAATAAATTGTTTGGAGCAGCACCTTTTGAGTTCGAAACATATCGAATCAGTTCAGTCCATGAAAAGCCAAACAAAACTTAGTTTTTCGAATAAGCAAATATGTTTAGATTCACTAGCGGAGGGCATACTTGCACTTTTTGTTTGTGAACTTGTCGCAATTTTTACAGTCGGTCACCTATCTGAAATGTGCAAGGCGACATTTTCTGACAGTAGAAGTACGAACTACATGAAGTTGCATAGAACAGAATATACTTACATTATAAATAATATCTTAGAACCACATTTTACAGCAAAATTGATTGAAGCAGAAAATTTTTTGGCAAGTCAATCCTCTCTCTTCCCCCAATGCAGAAATAGAGACAGTATTTATCCAAATGAGCTTGGTCAAAACTAAACTAAACTGAGGAATCCAATGTCAACTACGTTGAATTCGATTTTTTATGTTCCATATGGACTCCAAAGGTCAGGAAAATGTTGTCATTCTTATAAAATACCTGAAGATGTGCTAAACTCGATTGGAAGTACAAAGGAGTCGCACGGGACTGCAATGATTGTTGAAAATAACCCCTCAACTTCACAAGAGCAACCGCATGATTCTATGGACATTAGTCGAACCTCCAAGATTTTTTTGATTTTGCTTGAAATGAATTAATTATTAATTAAAATGAATTTCAAATTTTTATAATTGTATTAATAAATACTTTAAAACTGTTCGGCATAGTTTAAGCATTTTTCCCCTAGAGATTTTCGCGTATATGTCAGAAAGGAAATGGCATCTCTGATTACATATCACAAAATCATCTGAAGATCTATT
Organism: Cynegetis impunctata; assembly: GCA_030704885.1. Taxonomy (NCBI): domain Eukaryota; kingdom Metazoa; phylum Arthropoda; class Insecta; order Coleoptera; family Coccinellidae; genus Cynegetis; species Cynegetis impunctata. The sequence goes on along the minus strand of JARQZK010002324.1, from coordinate 61,922 downwards.
TCTCTTTTCACTGCATTTTTAGGAATCACTATGAAATTGCAATAGATATATGATTCCTGAAGAAAATCAGAGAGCTGAATAGATTTGATCGTTACGAATGAATCGGATTTCTATTTCAATTACATAATGATTGGTATAAAAATTTAGAGCGTTTTAAGGAATGTGACCTCATAATTCAATGATATAGATGATTATGCGATAAGTGTTTCCATTGTATTTTTATTAATATGTCCCATATATGATATTAGAAAATTTCCATCCATTATTTTATAGTATAGAGTATAAAGCATTGGGACTAGATTTTCAATACTATAATAATTTGAATAACCAATTGATTGGGCCGATACTTGTTGAAAATCCACAATAATGTAAATAAAATTTCGGTTTTTGATTTTCAATTTGTGGCTTCATCAGATGAACATTCAGTTTGAATTACTCATCTGAAGAAGCCACTGTGTTCGGCGAAACAATTGGTATGTTTAACAAAGTGAAGTGAAAATAAGAAAACCGAAGTTTTATTTACATTATTATAATGATTTTATTGCAATTAAACCATTCGATGTTTTATGTAGATAATTTTATTAGAAAAATTCTGTTTGAGCTTTAATACCCTAGAATTAACTTTTCCTACTTGGTTATTGAGATCAATGTGCATTTTAAATACCTATAGAATGCGTAAATATATTTATATCATTATAATAAATGATTTATTATTTGAAGAGTTGGTTACTTATCAAATGTTACCCTTTTCGGTAAAATTATAATAGCTAATTATAATTTATTCATGTGAGGTAAACTTACCATTTCAATACTGTTGAACTAATTTGTCTGGTTTCTTTTAAGAAATGAAATGCTACATTTTACTAAATTGACTACTGAAACAACTGATAAAAATAAGAAAAATGTGGTTGTACTTGGCAAGAAGTCATGGGATTGTATTCCAGATAAGTACAAACCGTTATCTGACAGGATAAATTTTGTTTTGACAACTGTAAAAAATTTGGATGTTTCAAAGTATAAAGATACCTATGTCTTCAATACTTGGGATCAGATTGTTGATAAATTGGAGGACCCGGAGTTCAAAAATAAATATGAGGATGTTTGGATTTGTGGAGGTAGTAAAATATATGAGGTGAGCGAAAAAATCAGTGTTGTAGAAATATTTCAGCAGTTGTAGAGTTATGGTATTAAAATGATAATAACGTTTATTCAGAAAATTTTTTTACATTTCAATCCAATATCCAACATTTAGTTGGAATTCTCAATAAACATTCTTTCTCATAAAGGTGAAAACACTTGTTGGTGAGTTTTTTCACTATTTAGATTCCTATGTATCCAATAATTATAAATAAATAAACAAGCCGTACAAAAACTTAAATAATTTAACTATCAAATATGGTGATATCGGTTGTATAATATATGTTAGGATTATTGTTTCTCTAGATGTTATGTCAAAAAAATTAATAGCAGAATTCGTTTTTTTTGTCTACTAGACTATTAAAACCTACCAGAATAACATTTACCCAGTGAAACCAGAAAACGATATGCTTACTTAAGAGCATTAAGAGTGAACCTATTGTCAACCCTATAACATTTTTCTTCATATTGAAAGTACTTGTGTGAAAAACAGAATTGAATTGGATTTACAAATTCATAGGTGGATTAGTATTCCTTTTTTTGGAAAATTTAACAAAATAGTCAAAAATACTTGTCTATTGAAACAAGTTTAAAATTATTGGTTAGTGTTAAATCTTTCAATTATGAATTGATGTGGCCGTTACTTGGTTAAACCCTGTAACAATATTATTAGAAAAACACATGTTTGATTTTAACGGTTATTTTATTTGACTCTATTCGTGATGGTGCTATTAAAAGTTTTAGGAACAATTTGCTAAATATCTTGACTGATAACCCAGTATATAGTTTTGAAGAATACTATTTGTTGGTTAAAAACAGAGATGCTTTCCTTTGAAAATGAGACATGTGCATTTATGGTGACACTTTTTGGCTTGTGTAATTGTTGACGCCTGTTTTTGTTTGTATTTTTGATCTGTATTTTGTATTCACGATTGGCTGTTCTATTGTATGTTTATTTGTTCATTAACGTATCAACATTTATGATAGTATTAGGAACAATTTGTAGTTCATTATTTTATTTTGTGACTTGTCTATAAATACTTTGTATTTCTGAAGATTAATAAATATATTATTATTATTATTATTATGACGCGGCGTTTCACCACACGGTGTATTCTATCCGAAGAAGCCACCGCGTCATAGAGTCAAATATAATAACCGTTAAAATCAAACATTTGTTTTTCTAATAATATTAAATCTTTGAGTCTATAGAACTATACAGCAAGAAAGCTTCAACCTAAACTTAAATACGCTACTAGTTTAATGCTTTATTATGTTTAGTAGCAAGCAAGTTGGAAGTTTCTGATTTAGATTAAGATCAATTTCGTGAATAGTCATTGATTCAAGGTTCTTCCATTGACATATTGATAATTTTTTGTGGTCGTCCCACTTCAAAGTGATAAAACGAAAGTGTCAACATAACACTTCTAAAATATAGATAACAAGAAATAACTCATTCTGTATCAATCATAATGAAATTAATTTCATACTAATTATTTTATCGAAAGAAAAATCACAAAAACCATTAATTAAATGTCTCCATATCGTGTAGGTAATTCATTAAATATAATTATATTTCCTAAGCTATCAGATAAGCACTTTATCATAAAGAAGTTGGGTACTTCATTTAATACAATTTATATTTTAATGGCAAGATAAGCGTTTTATCATAAAGGAATTTATTTTTTGTAACAGATAAAATACTTTTGATCTCATAAAGCAGACATCGTTTAGAAATTCATTCCATTTAATCAACTTCATATAACTGAATAGATTGCGAAGGATATCAGAAACGTTCATCATACAAACAATATTAAATGTATATCATACCCATATAATTAATATAAAACATAAAATAGATCAGGATCCATAGCCCTTCACACTCAGGAGGTTTTTAGAAATAATATTATATACCTACATAAATTTTAGAATTTCATTTTCATTTGATTGTAATACATCTGGTCACTAAGTAACCGCTATTCTCGAACTCAATGGTTTGATACTTCAATATCAACTTGTTCGTGGATTAGATATATTTGTGCGGTGCCTATAGTCTAGTCCTAGTCAACAAGTGCTTTTTTGTTCAACTTTTTTCAGCAGTCTCGGAAATATATATATATATATATATATATATATATATATATATATATATATATATATATATATATATATACAGGGCTATTCAAATTCGAGTATATGCATGGGGATTTCAATAACGGTAAGAGATAGAGGGATGGTTAAATGGGGGCAAAGTAGCATATTTCAGAGGTCAGTTATATGGATAAAAAAAATCTGATCTAGCTCCTCTAGTTCTGGAGTTATATAGGAAAATTCGAAAATTTCGAAATCCTTTTTTTGCCTATATCTTTTTATTTAATGAATTGTTTTCAAAACAATTGTCACTTTGCCATTGCCACTTTTTCTATGCTATCTAAATATCTGAATAAAAATTATATACAGGGTGTCGTATAAATTGGGCCACCCTCAACTTTCAATTTTCAAATACGGACCTGTATTTTTTATTGCATTTTTTTTTAATGCCAAGAGTCATGTTTTATATTGACGTAGTATTTTCATCTGAATTACAGAGTGTTCTGAAAATATTGAACTATTACCAGTAAAATTTCTACATTTTTTTAAAATTCCAGCTCTAATTAAATAAATATCATAGAATAAGGTATAAAATGCCTAGGATGTGGAAGATAATCAACATTATTCGACGAAAAATGTCTTCTTCGAGAATTCATCCACATTTCAGTTCACGCAACCCATGATCAATATACGAAAATGTGAAATTCTTCCCAGTACGTACATGTATGTGCATATAATCAATGACCAAACAAAATAATCTTCCAATGGCAATCTTCATACTCGACACCAATTTGGAAATATTTCATTGTTACTTTTCGAACTACCTATATAATTATGTTTCATATTGGCGTTTTATTTTTATATAAATCATAAAGTGGTTTGTGAATACTGAACTAATACTAGTGATATCTCATCATTTTTTAATTCCATAACAACTCTAATTAACCTCAGTAGGTATGAGGAAGATCTGTTGTATGTATTCTGCTGAGAACTCACAAACATAATCTGTCACAAATATAACATTGTATTTGATCATATAGGTTTTCATATTTTATAACTTATCGCATAAGAACATGTTTAGTTATTATCTAGAATTGAAATAAGTCATTATAAGTAATCATAATCGAAATAAATGTTTGAATTGACGATCTTCTCGTTCCAGACATTTACAGAGTCGTTTTTTAAAGTTATTATTCGCTCTGAAGATATCTCTTCGGCGTAGTGATGCCAAAGCGTTCATGATTTTAATTCTTAAATCTTCTATACTTTCAATTTCGTTTTGATATATTCTATTTTTTAGTGTAGCCCATAAAAAAAAGTCAAGCGGAAAGATGAATGCTCCTATTATTTCTGTAGAAAACGTTAATCATATCTCTTTTCTGCTCTATGGGGAAACCCATTTTCAGTACTAACAGATTTTTCATTAAATACCAACGGTAATTTCCAAGAAACTGTCAAAATAATGACAAGTGAGGTGAACTAAATATTTATTTTCCAAAGCATACTATGAGAATTCAAATAGTTTAATCATAATTGTTGTATATAGCAACAGAATGCCCATAAATTAGCTGAAAATGTAGATAGTTCGGAAAGTAATTAACAATGAAATATTTGCAAATTGGTGTCTGTAATATGAAGATTGCCAGTCGAACATATTTTTGTTTGGGCAATGATTATATGCACATAAACGTACTAGGAAGAATTTCGCATTTTCGTACATTGATCATGGGTTACGTGAAGTGAAATGTGGATGAATTCTTGAAAAAGACATTTTTCGTCGAATAATGTTGATTATCTTCCAAATCCTAAAAATTTAATTAGAGCTGCAATTTTAAAAAAATGTTGAGATTTTACTGGTAATAGTTCAATATTTCCAGAACACTCTGTAATTCAGATGAAAATACTACGTCAATATAAAACATGACTCTTGGCATGCAAAAAAATGCAATAAAAAATACAGGTCCGTATTTGAAAATTGAAAGTTGAGGGTGGCCCAATTTATACGACACCCTGTATATAATTTTTATTCAGATATTTAGATAGCTTAGAAAAAGTGGCAATGGCAAAGTGACAATTGTTTTGAAAACAATTCATTAAATAAAAAGATATAGGCAAAAAAAGGATTTAGAAAATTTCGATTTTTCCTATATAACTCCAGAACTAGAGGAGCTAGATCAGATTTTTTTTATCCATATAACTGACCTCTGAAATATGCAACTTTGCCCCATTTAACCATCCCTCTATCTCTTACCGTTATCGAAATCCCCATGCATATACTCGAATTTGAATAGCCCTGTATATATATATATATATATATATATATATATATATATATATATATATATATATATATAAAAGTTATAAACAATATACTGAAAGAACAAAAGAGGGGTTTGGTTTTCTGCGAATACCTCAAAAACTAATTGAGATTTTTGGTATCTGAAAAAAGATTCGAAATGAAGAGGAAGTTTCCTAAAATGAAGTCTCAACTCACGAAACTGTAGGATCAATATTTATAATTTTCTCAGAGGTGTAAAAATACGGCCGATAACGGCTAATCTGGCTTGCGCAAGCCACGCCCATTTTGGACACTATAATCCGGTAAAAAAAAATGTTATCACGATTTTTCAATTAGTTATGCAATAGTTAATTATCAATTTTTTTGGTCTTAAACATGAAAATTGTAAGTCTTATAACTGTTCAACTATAGATCTGAGATTTTTTTCTTTTTTGGAGCTATCTTTGAAAGGCTTCAGAATAGATCCTTCTTGAAAAAATTTGAAAATTTTAATTTTTCAGGTTTCTATCAACAATTTACGTAGTTGCAAAATAAAAACAAATTTTTTTATAATAATTTCAATAAATCCGTTTCTTATCATCGCAAGCTGCATGAATAAAGTTTTTTCAAATTTTCATCCCTTATTGTATGAAAAATTATTATAAACCAAGGCGTTGTTAATAAGATAATTGAAAGAAAAAAATTTATGTATATTTTATTTCTTTTATTTTGAAACTACGTAAATTATCAATAAAAAACGTGAAAATTAAATTTTTAAATTTTTTCAACGAGAATCTTACTAGCTCCAAGAAAGAAAAAAATCTCAGATCTATAGTTTAACAGTTACCACACTTGCAATGTTCATGTTCAAGAAGCAAAAAATTATGAATTAACTATCGCATAACTAATTGAAAAATCGCGATAAAATTTGTTTGCCTCCGGATTATTGTTCTTTCACCTATTCAGTGAGTGCCTGCATTTTTTTATTAATTAATTTCCCTATTCAATATGGTTAAATATTGTTTATTGTTGATGTGTCCAAAATGGGCGTGGCTTGCGCAAGCCAGATTATCCGTTTTCGGCCGTATTTTTATCCCTCTGAGAAAATCATAAATATAATATATATATATATATATATATATATATATATATATATATATATATATATATATATATATATATATATATATACATATATAAATATTGATCCTACAGTTTCGGGAGTTGAGACTTCATTATAGGAAATTTCCTCCTCTTTTCGAATCTTTTTCGATATATCAAAAGTCTCTATTAGTTTTTGAATTATTCGCAGAAAACCAAACCTCTTGTTCTCTTTCGGTAAGTTGTTTATAACGTTTACAAATTTCGCGAGCGGAACTGTAATTTTTTCATTGAATTGAATTGGCATTTACTTGGTGAAAGTTCATATTCATAACTAAGTTAGTTTTTTATTTCTTTATAAAGTTATGTAATTTTTTCAAAAAAAATCTACATTCTATTCCAAATCGAATGACATATCGTTCATGTTTTTCAGAGACTGTTGAAAAAAGTTGAACAAAAAAGCACTTGTTGACTAGACTACTTGTGATATGGTTGAAACAACATTGAATATATTTAATAATATAGTTATAATATATACTTGAATGAAAATTTTTAGGTCACATTATTATATTCTTTTTGTTGCTGGATTCTCATATAGAATAATTATTAGTTTGTTCATATATGTAAAAACGTAAACATTGTTTAAAAATCATACTTATTTTCATGTTTCGTTGTTCACTTATACTTATAGATATGAACAATCAACCCCATGTTTATTATATATATATATATATATATATATATATATATATATATATATATATATATATATATATATATATATATATATATATATATATATATATATATATATATATATATATATATATATATATATATATATATATATATATATATACATATACTGGATATTGTCGATAAACTATGGTACTTGAACTTTATCATACGCTGCAAGGAAAAGACTTTGTGAATACATTGAACCACGTTCAATGTATTCAACGTTTTTCAAGACTGAATTTCTTCTGCCTGCCACTCGTTTCCCCTAATAGTTTTTCCTGGAGTATAAACTGCAGGAGTTTTTCATTTTGCATAACATGGACTAGAATCCAGCTTTCTCGTTCCGACCATTGTTGGAACTCGGTTTTGTTTTTGATTTTTTTTTGTAATATGTGGGCTTTTTATATATAAGCTCACCAATGTACCTTTAAGATTTCGTGATAGAGCCACAGTTCGCACGCTTTCATTCTCTTCATAATAGGAGACGGTAAGGGAAAACTCAGTATAATGGTACAGCAAATGCGTTGCATCGTAGTAATGTTAATTTTGTTTTTATTAAGATGATGTCTTATGAATAAATAGGCTTTACATTTCAAGAAGGCAGTCCATCAGATATTTCTAATTGAAATTTAATTTCTAGAGAATGGTCCATTTTTCATTGACTTTCGTGCCAAATATCGATTTACTAAACTTCTTTTATGTTTGGTTGTTGAAAATCAATTGATGTTGCACCTTTCGTTATTATATACCTGTTCACTCTTTATGTTGAGTGAAGTTTCATATTGTTCTCTTATGTTATTTATTCTAGTCATAATTTCGGACTGTATCGCTGAATATAATCATTTCAATGTCGTCTAATGCTTCTTTGAAAATCTCATCTTAGGAAATATTAAAGAAAAGGGTTGAAAGAATACTTATTTGACTCACTTCTGCCTGAATGTTTATTTCTTCAGTCACTTTAACTTTGTTGTGTGTGGTTTTTCTCTAGTAAACATTCTCAATTATGTCACAACTGTTTAAATAAATTTTTTTAAAAAATAATTTTCATAATCTATTTGTGTTTAATCCTGCCGAAGACTCTATACATTTATAAAAAGCATTCTTAAATTTCACAGTTCAAATCACGGCATATTGGGAATAGAACCTGTGGAAAAATGCTTATGCAGTTCCCATTTAATTTCTAACTGCAAATTATCTTTGTTCAATACGATCCTAGCCGTTTGTATACGAGTGGGTGCCGATAAAAGTGATGGTGGATTCAACCTGAAACTTGTTTTCCAATTCAACGCAAGAATTTGACCACCTAAATGATATGACGGTGAAGTTATATTAAAAAAAACAAAGATTGTAAAAAAAGTAGCTGTACATTTGACAATAAGAAGCTTGATCTTGATATACATAACTTGAGCAAGCATTTCATTAAAAATTTAAACCATGATTCAACACATTGAATGGAAAACTAGTTCATTTTCGGATTAGGTGGGTGTGAATGAACGGGGTGATGTTTTCAATTATTAAAATAATTGAATTGATTCATAATTGATGTATGATGTCATTTTGTTTTTTAAATGTTTGCTAACCCTTTATATGTATATATATATATATATATATATATATATATATATATATATATATATATATATATATATATATATATATATATATATATATATATATATATATATATATATATATATATATATATATATATATATATATATATATATATATATACATATATATTTATATATATATATATATATATATATATATATATATATATATATATATATATATATATATATATATATATATATATATATATATATATATATATATATATATATATATAAATATATATATAAAAATGATTTTTGTCAATTCTTTTAGGATGCCATGAATTCCAAATATTTCTATAGGCTTTATCTGACACGAATTAAAGAAAACTTTGATTGCGACACATTCTTTCCAAAGTTAATTGAAAATGTGAAGAAAGTTAGGTAAGTACTCCTGAAGATTATATAATATAAATGGATTTCTTGCTATTTTGTTCTCGAGAGCAGCGACTGATCAAGAGTTCTGACCGCCCTAGGCTAATCATGGGGACGCGCCCCTGCCAGGTGTGTTACGAACTGCCTAAAAAGTAGTGAGTGAGTAGAGTAGTAGTGTGAAAAATTTAACATGGTTCATATTACCTAGAAAAGTTTTCAGATCGATCTGCAAGCAAAACTAACGTTATCCTTGAATCTGCATGACATTCAACCTTAGGGTGGCAAATCATTTTTTTAAGCAGACCGTACATAGAGGCAAAGTAGCTCATGCGTTATAAGACCAACATCATGACAAGTGACTGCAGGCTGCCAAGTAGAAAACCAAATTCATGTAGTGTTTCGCCACATGACTTGTATTGGCTTAGTTTCTATAGACAACTTAGTTGCCATTGACCATGACGTGGTCATCTAGTGTGTTAAGTTGCTTCGACTTGGGTCTTTTTGAAATATTTACACTTCTGTTATTATTTAAAAAAAAGAGGAGATGCATCATACAAGTGAAACATTTTTGCAACTGATTGATGATTTATTTGAAAATTATAGTAATTAAGTAATTATTATTAGATTATACAAAAGTTTTTTTCGTGCTTTGGCGATTGCAAATCTTTCCACAATTTTTTCAAATTCAATAGTTTGTTAAAAATCACTTTCGATGTACATGCAAGTTCTTGCTGGCGGAGTGTGGAGCGAAAGTAATTTTTTACTCTTTTAAGTGCTGAAAAAGACCTTTCACCGCTGCAGTTGGTAACACTCATTGTCAAAAAAATTCTTGAAATTGTCTCTACATTCGGAAACATGCATGAAATATTAAAACTTTTTATTAACTGCAAAAAACCCTTTGGGGTTCTGGCAGAAATAGAATGCTCGGTCTCGGTGTCAGATTTTAAAAACTGCGCCAAATGGACGCATTCTTCTGCAAAGTTTTCTTCTAAATCAGTGGCATATATAGGATCTTGTACCGTATATTTAAAACTGAGTTTAGTGATGAACCGAGTTTAATTTGACATTTTCGCTTGTCAAATTAAACTCGGTTTATCATTAAACTTGGTTCAATAATATACGGTGCAAGAGCCTAATAGTTGTTTTCACTCCTTTGCTTTGCTTCTAATAAATTCACTGTCGTCTAGTTCATGCAGTTTCCATAAGAAACCAAACTTTGTGTTTACTGTATTATAAATAATTGCCGGTTTTTTAAGTGCACTTTAAGACAATCAAGAGCTGCATATTAATTATCAAAGATGAAAGAACCTAGACGATAAAGAATGGAATACGATATAATCGATACCGAGTCATGTAGCCGCAAACGCGAGAACTAGTTTGGGCTGTTAAAATTCCGTATTTGCGAGGCGAATCAAACAAAACTAGGTACTCTTGCCAGCTTACCCACTCTGACCACCGACCGATTCGAATAACAAGTCAGCGTTTGTTTTACGCGGGCATTTTCAAATTTCAAAATTTATTGTTAAACTCGGGGACTCCCAAGCTCATTTACTTTTAGTATTTTGTCTTGGTCTAGTTGAAATATGTAGGGTACATGCAATGATGCTAGATCAGTGCGTGCGAAGACACGATTTCAGCGCGCCCTAGGCTGCAGCCTAATTAGCCTAAGGGTTAATCAGGCCCTGCTCGAGAGATATCGTGTTTCCAAATTTTTCAAAAAAAATTTTGTTTTAAAAAAAAAATTAACTGCTTGAAAAAAATGAACTTTCGGTTTTTCATTTTATTATGAAGTATATGATGCATAGATGATGTCAGTTCAATTTCCGATCAAAAGTACTGTTTTAATTTGCTTTATATATTAACTATTACATTCAGCAGTTTTGTGTTTTTTGCGTAACAGATCTGAACCTTCAATTCACCAAATCTATCTGATGAAAAGTATTATCACTGCTATGAGCACGATAATTTTTATTCTGGCCTATGCAAAGTTAGACAGAAATATCTCGATACTAAAAATATTCATAGCATTTGGTGGAAATCAATTTTTTATTCGTTTTCTAAAATATTTCCGAAGATTTAAAGAAGACGTATTTATTAGATTTATGGAGCACAATTGAACTATAAATAGTATCTTCATATTATCGTTTTCGATATACCAGCCTGATTATAGATCTATAAAAATGAGATAAATTAAATATATTCTGATTGTTTTAGAATGAAATGTGACCGTGAAATGCATTATAATGGTTACTATATTTCATCTATTTGAAGCGTTGTAAGTTTTATGCTTCCTAGAATACCTCATCAAACTATATGTTCCATTTTTTTCTTCTAGAAAGCATTCTCTTCATGAAATGTGTTTTTATTAAAATATGTTGGTAGTTTAGAATGCAAATCTATACGATCTAATAATGAATACGTTAGTGAAACAAATTAATATTATGTATTTATTCCTATTCCATGAGATTTTAGACAAATCCGAAGAAACTTGGACCAACTGTGTAATTATCGGCTTAACAACCACTATGCCTTGCCAACATGGATAATATTCACTAGTGTTTATATTGTATGAATTCTATGTTTGCGTTCACTCTTCTTTCTATTCCATTAATCCTGTGTTACTAGAAGTATTATCAATACGGCGATAAATATAGCATTAGTATACAAGTTAATATAAAGGTACTTGGACAAGTCTCTGATTCTGAAAGGATTATTGAGGTTACATTTCAGCAGTGGCGTAGATAGGGGGGATCAAGGGGACCAATCCCCCCCATGAGCCTACAAAAATTATAGTAGAATTGAATAAAAGTCTTCGTATCTACGTATTTAAGTATACATGATTGAAATATACTAAGCACTAGCACTTCTTTTGATATTATGTATGTGCAATTGGGTATTGTATAATTTTCGCGCTTCGAACAGGCCCACCAATCAGGAGCCACGAAATGATCGCTCGCTATAATTATGGACAGATTGAGCACATCTAAAGTGAATATCTACTCATAATTTTAACATAATAGTAAATCAAGAAATTTAATCGTTTCTCGAATTTTGGGTAAAGTAACTAGTATTTGAGCATATTTTATTCAATTAGTAGTTTAATCGGTCACTATGAGCAAAAAACGTGTTTAACAAAGTTAAAATGGCTCTAATGAAAAATTTTTATTTCGAAAGAAAGAAGTCAATCAAAATCTCCTCGCAGTTCTTTTTCTGAATTATATACCGTACTTACTATTAAAAAAAAATTCTCGAGTTCTTGTTTAATAGTATAGTATTATATCTGGAGCACGATCAGTTTCGTTCAATAGTATAGGTAGTATTAAATTCAGAAAGAGAAGAAGAGCAAGGAGGTTTTGGTTGACTTCTTCCTTCGTGAATAAAATTTTCCATTTCACATACGTTTTTTGGTACTAGTGACCGATTAAATTCCTGTTTACATTCGAGGACCGTGATAATTGAAGATTTTCAATCAATATTTATTATTTCGAATATTTTTTGAGGTAGAGTAGGTATTAAAATATGACTAACTCTTGGCTTTGATTGTCAATTTAATTACCTTATAATATTTTGAAGTTTATAAAAATTGTCGAATTAGTAAAGTCTCCCGGAACTGTAGGATTAATATTTATAATTTTCTCAGAGGAATAAATATACGACCGAAAACGGGTAATCTGGCTTGCGAAATTAACGCCTATTTGGGACACTTTAATTTCTCTTCTTCCGGTGCCGTACCCGGTTTCGGGCGTAGGCGACCTCTTTACAACTATTCGTGCTGTGCGTGATACAGTGCTACACAAATAGAAGGGACCTACAGTTTTTCGACGGTTCCGAACGTCTTTATAGAGAGGCTTTACTAGGCAGAATACTTCTCGGTGGTTTGCCATTGCCTTCCGAGAGGTGGCTCCGCATTAATTCGTTGGTTCGGCCGGGATTCGATCCAGCGACCTTCTGTTCAGTAGCCCTACGCACCACTGAACTACGGAGTCATCGGACACTTTAACTATAGACATTATTTGACTAAGTATATTGAATATTAAATTAAGGAATGAAAAATTTCAGGTTCTTACTGGATAGGTAGATGCAATAGTTTTTTGCTGCTTAAACAAGAACATTGCAAGTGTGATAACTGTTAAACTATAGATCTGATTTTTTCTCTCTTTCTTGGAGCTAGTTTCGAAAGACTGCAGAATAGATCCCCGTTAAAAAAAAATTCAAAAATTTCATTTTTTAGTTTTTTACTAACAATTTAATTAGTTGCAAAATTGAATACTTTAATTAATCATAACTTTTTTTCTTGATTCTCTTATAACAACGCATTCGTTTATAACAATTTCTTAAACAATAGGAGATGAATATTGAAAAAAACCATTTCCTTGTAGCTTCCGATAATGAAAAACGGATCATTAAAATTATAATAATAATTTCATTTTGATGTTGCAAAACTACGTAAATTGTTAATAAACAACTGGAAAATTGAAATTTTTTAAATTTTTCAACGGGGATTTACTCTGAAGCCTTATAATAATAGCTCTAAGAATGAAAAAAAATCTCAGATGTATAGTGAACAGTTATCACACTCACAATTTTTATGTTCATGTACTAAAAAATTGTTAATTAACTATTGCATAACTATTTGAAAAATCGCTATTATCGCCAGATTACTGCTCATTCGCCAATTTAGTAACTGTAATTTTTTTCATTCCTTAATTTTCATATTTATTTTGGTTAAATGATGTTTATTGTTTAATTGTCCTTAATGCTCGTTACTCGCCCAAACCAAATAACCCGTTTTCGGCCGTATTTTTACCTCTGAGAAAATATTGATCCTACAGTTCCGAAAGTTGAGTCTTTCTTTTGGGAAATTTCCTCTTATTTTCGAACCTTTCTTCAGATTTCAAAAATCTCAATGAATTTTTGACATATTGGCAAAAAACCAAACCCCTTCTTTTCAGGATATTGTTTATAACTTTCACAATTTTCGCGAGCGAATTTTTAATTTTTCTGAAAAAAACATCTACATGTCACTTCGAACCGAGTGACGCCTTGCTCATAGTTTTCCGAGACCTCTGAAAAAAGTTTTTGACTAGAGTAAATGTATTAGAAAGATTTTCGGTGTTTTTCAAGCATGATTTATACGTAATTGACGAAGCATTTGACAAATTCATCAAAACTGACGAGCTTTATAAAAATTTTCACCTTTTGTTCTGGTTAGTTGAAAGTGTGGAAAAAATATTTAATTCATAGAGGAGATGTTAAGCCTAAAAATTCAATAAGAGAGCTGGATGATTGCCTAGAAATTTTTTTCATCATGTTGCTCAGAATATTTGCTACGCTGACGATATCGATGTTTGAAGCGAATAAAAACGATTCAAAGGAGCACGATAAAAGAAATGAAATTCTAATGACCCATCTGAATATATAAAATTCATTGCAAATTAAAAACTCATGTTTGTCATTGAAAGTTTTGGCTGCTTTGGCAATTCATCGTGACAATGAATTTACAGCTGACGAAGTTATAATTTCAAATCAAATGATTTGAATTTTTTTGCAACTTAATTTAACTTTTCTGCTTATTTTTTACTACCTACATGAAAGATTATTTTTACCAAGAAAACTAGAACTCTAGATAAAAACCTTATGAAATTTTGCACTAAGTCATACCCCCCCCATCGGAAAAAGCTATCTACGCCACTGCATTTCAGTATTATGGGTCATACAAATATGTTTGAAACACATATCGTATCGCAGTTACCAACAAAAAGATGATAAATTACTTATTTTTTTCAGTCATCTTCTCTTCATATACAAACAAAGAAGGTTTGAAGCGGTAATCTTGCCATCTTTGTTAAGAACACTTCACGAAATGAATTTAATTCGAAAAAATTAATAAATTTATTCACGTGCTTGATGTCCTCTATTGTAATTTTTTTAAAATTATCTATCTTCATTTATTCCTAGCTTCAGTTAATATGTCTTTACTTCCAGTGACACCCTTGTACCCCAAGGCATTCAAGAGGAAAAGGGCATTCAGTGGGAAGTTGAAGTTTGGGAGAAGCAATAATATTTCACATAACTGCTGAAAATATGCAAATTATATTTTTTATATCAGGAATTTCTGTATCTGAGGGGAAAAATAAACAAATTTGTATTTAATATTGCTTTTTTTCATTGTACACTAAATACTAACTTATGTATGACATAAATACTTTACACCTATTAAATTGCTTTAATTTCAACAACTGATGTGTAAAAATATAATTTGAAATTAATTTTATCGGCCTGTTAATGAATTTGTAAAGAAGAAATAACTATATGAAAAAATATATAAACATTTACAATAGGCTATTCTGCAATAATTGCGATAATGTGTTTTCTGTTCAGTACAAATATTCAGTAATTTATGGCATAACAAACTAGTCCTAGACTTTAAAAGTTCAAAATGAACATTTATCATTGGTAATATGAAATTTCAGGAAGGAATGCTTAATACAGCATAATTAATAAAATTCTGATTCTTTTGTTCACTACCTCTGGATGAGGCTCATTTAATATACATCTAATAAAGCTGGGTAAAATCAGTAATTTGTCAAATTCGCTAGCGAATCTGATTCACATATAAATTAAAATTTTTTAACATCTCGAAAATTTCCATTCATTCTCAAATATCTTCGGAAATTTCATTTCTTGCACTTGTCAAGTAATTCGTTAGATGTCCTATTGGCGAAGGAAAAAATGATCCGAATATCTTTCATCTGATGAAATTAAACTGAGTGTATGTTTTTTTTTTTGAGAAGTGCAATATACTCTCGCTTATTATTCATTCAGTTAAATTACTCCAGAACCAGTCATACTCTGTTGACAGCTTTGGGGTAATTGGTGTTTCTTCTGATGAACACACATTTGTCGCTGGCCTGTCATATGCACTATTGATTGATTCGACCAATCACCTGTTGGTGTGGATGTCCTATAGAACTTTGATGCTGACTTGTTGAATATTGGTAGCAGTTCATTAGCTTCATTGGACAATGCCTACATAAAAAAATCACTTTAGAATGAGAGCATATTGCAATGATTATATAACTCATTAAGCCAATAGAATCCGTGAATTTTGCATAGTTACTACGTATTGATAAGTGAATATACCCTTGACGACGTGATATAATCGTTCTGGTGTTTCGCCTCTAGCTGCGCTCTCGTGATGTTTCGCAAGATACGTCTCGTGACTCGGAAGTATAATCGATTATTTTCGATGCTCTTGTGATATTATAACTGATCATATAACTCATTTGTGAATAGTCCAATACAATCCGTGAATTTTGCAAAGTTACCGCGTATTGATAACTGACGAATTTGTATAATCGTTTTGGTGTTTCGTCTCGTGTCAGAATGTGAATGTTTTCATATTAACGATTTTCTATCAAAAAAAAAAAATAATAATCAAGTTTGGTAAAGTTTCGTTTAATTTTTCAGTATACAACGCTTTGGTTGTAGTTCTGGCGGTGTTGATTATTCGTTATATAGTCTGTCCAGCGACCGTTGGCGTGTACGTCACCAATTGTATATGACGTCGATCGTGAACACTGTTGTCAGACGTAATAAATAATCTTAAATCTAAATAGCTAACCCAATTTTCAACAAAATGAGATATCTTGCATGTTTGACATGACGGGGATTTTTAGCGGTAAATTCAAATTGACCATTATTTCCTACCAGAAGTGTCTATCTATATGGAATCCATATTCATCGATCGATAAATCAAACTTAATTACAAAATCTTCTAGGTTACTCGGCGACTGTCAAACGTGAAATGCCGATTACCGGCGCGTTGGTCGAGAGGGTCCGACAACATTGCAAATTTTTCAATTAAATGACAACTTAACAAACATTCAACTTATTTTCATTACTCGGAATGTTAGTTTTTCTTGAGAGATACATACGATTTGATATGTTAAGAACATAATATTTGTCGAAATGGATGATCCGGTCACTATCACCATGTAACTAATTTTTCAGAAAATTACTTACGACAGATATGAATTTTAACCATTTCGAATTTTATTTATTTGGGTAGGCAGCCTTGCGTCGTTATTTGCGCATGACTGTGACGTACACGCCAACTTAGACTGGACAGACTATATAAACGTAACGAATACCAACTCGAGCAAACGAAACTAATCGTAAATACGTCTCTCGTGACTCGGAAGTAGAATCTATTATTTTCGATGCTATTGTGATACTGAATATATTTCAAAATTGAAATTAATTTCTAATCTGAATTTTAACGTCAGTTTACATCAATCAAACATTACCTAGGTGAAGATAAATTGGTGATTATAACTTATTCTTGTTCTTTTACAACAAATTTAAAAGAAAAATACTATATTCGAAGATTTATACATATACATTTATGAATAATAATAATAATAATAAATCGAATTTGTTGAAGACATTCCTTAGTTTGTCTTATATAAAATTGTTGAAAGTTGCTAGCATTAAAAAAATACAGTGTGTTCCTAAATATCATGTACAAACTGAAAGGGGCGATTCTTCAAGTTATTTTAAGAATTTTTTTTTATATAAACAAGGTTCCGTAAATGCTTCTTGTCGGAGATACAGGGTGTTAAAATTCTAAGAAAAAAATCGATAATTTTATCATAACTTTCATACCACTTCAGATATTTTTATGAAAATTGGTATACGTCTTTCGACCACCGAGTGTCATTTTCCGATGTTAAAAGATTTTTTCAAATCTCTGCCAGTGGCGTCCCTACAGGTGTATACAACACCAGTGAATACAGTTGATGACTTACGAAATCGAATAGTAGATGCCTTTGAAACCGTGAGAAATACTCCGGGGATATTGGAAAGAGTATGGACATCAATGAAAAGAAGATCGGAAGCATGTATAAGGTTTGGAGGAGGTCATTTTCAACAATTGTTTTAAGGTATTTTTGTTGTCATTGTTATCATTAAGGTTTATGAAACCCATTTTGTGTGTGAAGTGTGTTTTTGTATTATATTGACTACAAATAATCTTTGTTATAACTTAAAACGGTTCAACTGTAATTAACAAAAAAATCACTAAGCGTTTTTTTAGTAACGAATGGACAATACAATACAAAATCGTTTACCTATATTTTTTTTCACGTGAAGATGGAGCGTTGTACAGAAAAAAGTCTGTATATCAAATTTGCTTAAAATTGAACGGGTATTACAAAACTTAATATCATTTAAAGAGAAAGCAGTGGCGTGCCAGTTCTTCACAAAAATTATTCAGTCCAAACCTCGTAGGGACGCCACTGACAGAAATTAGAAAAAATCTTTCAACATCGGAAAATGACACTCGGTGGTCGAAAGACGTATACCAATTTTCATAAAAATATCTAGCGTGGTATGAAAATTATGATAAAATTAACTATTTTTTTCTCAGAATTTTAACACCCTGTATCTCGGACAAGAAGCATTTACGGACCCTTGTTTATATGATTTTTTTTTCTTAAAATAACTTGAAGAATCGCTCCTCTCAGTTTGTACATGATATTTAGGAACACCCTGTATATTTTGACATACATTATAGATTGTATCTTATTAAATGAAGACGTTCTAATCGCCGTATATTATGTTATGGTAATGGGTCCAGAGCGCATTTGAATAGAGCGTCAAGTGTCAAAATTTGCAAAAATTATGAAAGTTTAGAAGAAAAATTTTTAACAGAAGAATTCTTGTTCTTGATGTTCACCAAGTTCAAATAGCACTTTTAGAAGGCATATCTAATTAGGTAACATTAATAAGATGACACTGCTAAGAGATGTTCCAGGCTGTATAGACTCATGAGAAGGTAAATTAGTTAGGCCTGAACTAAACCTCCAGCTAGGATGCTAGTATTAAAGAAAATGAAAAGCTTACTCTTCAAATTGCCGATGCATTGACAGAGCCTGTTTTCAAACCAAAATTAGAAATGCTTCCAGAACGCTTGGGTCTAATCAAACTATCGAATGATGGAAGGTGTTGTAGATAAGCATTAATGTTCCATGTGGTAATTTGACAACGCAGTTTTGTGTTGTCAGAATTCTTAAATTTTGAAAGAGTGTGAAATATGTACTCTATAAATAATAATTTAAATTATATATCGAACTATGAATTCTAACATTCTTAAAGATGTATCTAAATGAAAAGATAAGAGAACTTGAACTAAGACTGAAATGCTGCTACAGCAATTTCAGAAAAATTATAAAAATTTATCCTCCATATTAAAATAGATTTGCCGATAATCAAAAATAAAATTTACCCATAATTTAATGAATAGCGATATTCTCAAGATAGTTGCATAGTTAGTTACTTGATCCTATTCAACTAAATGAGGTAAGTACTTATCATAATAATAATTTGTGTTCATACCTTCATATAAATAACTGCGTCAGTTCCGTCACCTTCACAAGTTAGGAGGACTATATCTCCATGAAAGTATCTTGCATATAATCGCGAAATTGGCAATCCATAACCATAACCAGCTAGAGGGACTGTATGCGCGTCAGCTTTGCTAGGCTGTGGTGCTGTTGAATACATATATTTGAATAAGTGCTCCATAGTTGATCTAGGCAGACCTCCTCCTTTATCAGACATCTGAAACAAAATGAATTAATTTGCTAAACGAACAAACTTTTTCAATTACTCATTTTACTATTAATTTAACTGAATTTTGCTATTTCTGAAGAAATTTAAAAAGTGAGTTTGTTTCAATTATGGGAATAATGCTACTTTAATACTAGTATCGTCTTACAAATTTTCTATTTTTGTTTCATAACTCGTTCACACGGCAAAGTTCTTTGAACATATATCCATATTGATGTTTCAATACATGTATAGGCAATTTAACACACCAGAAAGAGATAAAGTAGAGTAAAATACATAGGTATACAGAAAAAACTCCAAACTGTACCATTAGTAACCAGCCACAAAAATTACATATAATGGTATCTGATTCAATTTGTAAGTGGTAAGCTCCACATTCAATAAAGAATTACACTCAAGAAAACAATATTCACAAGGAATTTACATTTGCTAAATTACCTTGTTATAAGAGAAACCCATGAAAGAAAGAATATCCTTGAAAATTTAAAGTGTAATTCAATGTCTCAACAGTGGCTCACTTAAATAATTTTTAGTTTTTCTTATATTTATTGTTCTACCAAGTTTGTTTACAAACATATGGAACACATTACATTCAGTTTTTATGAAAAACATTTGTAGCTTACTTATTCATTTAACAGTTTCGTGTTATATGTTGATATTTTCGATATGAATATACGCAGAATAAAATTAAAGTTAAACTAGAAATCAAATATATACATAAGTTCCTCGCACCTTGAGGCAGATGTCCTCCTTTCCTTTGGATACTGTTACAGTTATAGGAGGATATTTGTCAACACAAGCATGATACTCCATAACTGCTCTCATAGAATTTTTGAAGAGTTCAAATAGCATATGATATAAATGAGAGGGTACGTAGACTATCTTGATTTCATGTTCCGGCTCCAAATCTGAATAACAAATGAGACGTAAGAAAAACCTCAATTCCTTTATGAGAAGTACATGTAAATGAAAGCAAATTTCAAGATTTAAATTTGCAGTATTATTAGAAGTAATAAAATCACACTCATTTTTGAAAATAGTTATTTCGTGTATATTTTGTTGAATTTTGATTCCTCTGTAAAAGGAAAAGTGTGTTCTGATTTTGAAGTTGTCAGTGATTGTCATTATATTTTTTCGATAAAAAAGTCAGATCTTACTGAACGTTTCTTTGAATATATTTACGATTCATTCGTATTTTCAATGTTTACGATCCATATTTCGTCCTTCATACGACATATTCAGTCACCGGGTAGGTGAATTTCGAATATTCAACATTTGGCGACCGTGACAGGACGCTGACTATGGAGAAGGTGAAGAAAGTACTTGCCGTTCAAAGAAGTTCATTTGACCAAGTTTTCGACGATTTTTTGAAATTGATGAGCGGAAAAGACATTGATAAAATTGGCATATTCAGTAAAATCAATCTCCTTGAACAGAAAATCGATATTTTAATGGATTTACACAGGTAAGTTGTCGATTTTCTGCTGGATGATGAACATGCCTTGAAGTCCGAGATTATAATAGCTGACGAGTATTCTACGAAATATTATAGGGTAAAACTAATGGCGGACAATCTTCCGAATAAAGATTTCATTGTGGACAACGAATTTCACTGCTCTAGTAATTCCAGAAGAAAACTGAAATTGCCGACCATTGAGTTTAAAAAGTTTGGTGATGAAATAAAAGACTGTCTCTCCTTTTGGAGCCAATTTCAACGAATCGACGATGATGAAGATATTGCTGTAGAAGATAATTTTCAATATTTAGTTCAAGCGACAATACCTAATTCGAGAGCCCGGCAGCTTGTAGATAGCTACCCTCCCAGTGCATAAAATTACACAAAAGTAATTGAAAGCTTGAAAACCAGATTTGGGAGAACAGATTTCCTGGTGGAGTTCTATGTGCGAGAGATGCTGAAGCTAGCATTGAACAATCTTTCCAGTAATAATAATCTACGTTCTCTTTACGACAAAATGGAATCCCAATTACGTGCCTTAGTGACTCTCAATGTGACCTCAGAAACTTTTGCTGCAATGTTATATCCCCTAATGGAGTCTTGTCTTCCAGATGATCTTATCCGAGTATGGCAGAGGAGTACCTTCTATGACACTGATTCTACTCTCAAAGATCGCTTAGATAAATTGATGAAGTTTCTCAGAAACGAAGTTGAGAATGAGGAGAGAATCACTTTGGCAATGTCAGGATTTGGAATCCAAAATAAATCTAAGAAGAAAGATGATACTTCAAAACATCATATTCTGCCAACCGCTTCTGGGTTAATCAATAATAGATTCCAGAAGAAGTGTCATTTTTGCAGTGGGGTCCATTCGACTGAACTCTGTATAGAGGCAAAGAAGTTGTCTCTTTTCGAACGCAAGAAGAAACTAATGGAAAAAGGATGCTGTCATCAGTGTTTGAAATACGGGCATATCTCCAGAAAATGTCAGGTGTTCGTAACATGCACTATTTGTGGTGGTAGACATCATGCCATCATGTGCCCAAAGCCTGAAGAATCTGTACCTAAGACAACTGAAGTTGGTACGAATGTAGAGAACAATTTATTGAATAGTTCATATTCTGAAGTTTTTCTGCAAACGTTAGTTGTCAATTTGAATGGTGTCAATAAATCTAGGACAGTTCGACTGATCATCGATACAGGGTCTCAGAAATCTTATATAACGAAATAACTATTTTCAACACTCATTGTATTGAAAAACTAAAAGAATCCAAAATTAAAAAATCAATTCATGAAAAATATACCAGTTGACCATAGTCAGTTTCATATATCACATAAAGTAATCTAAGGAAAATTCTTCAATAATTTCAAAATTATCGAACAATCTTCCAAGGGAGTATTCCGCGACGCGAAATCTGAATGCACAATGCAACAGTGAATTGACATGTTCTATAATTCACTGTTGCATTGCGAATGCAGATTTTGCGTCGCAGAATACGTATACCCAGCTCCCTTGGAAGATTGTTTGATAGTTTTTGAATTATTGAAGAATTTTCCTTGTTCACTTCATGTGATACAAAATTAAGATGCCTGATTCATCCTCTTTAATAACAATTTCAGTTGTTCAAAATACGAATTATAAAACAATTGTGATGATATCCGAAATGTAATATTTATATTTATGAAAAGTATGATATCAGAACTGTTAAACACAGTTATTAAGTTTGAAATCAGAAATGTATGAAAAGCAATAGTAAGAATTAAATGTTTCTGAATTATTGAGTCTTTCCATTGAATTCCTTCCAAATTATCCGAAAAATCTATGAACGTAACTCAGAAATTACAAAAAAATAACTGGAATGAAAATAACAATTTAAAATTCAAAATCTTTGGAAAAGTTTAATAATTTATTAGATTTAGTTGATATATTGTGCCGTTCAAAAATCCAAAGTTGAAGTCTGATTGAATATGTAATTTCTTTTATTCTAATTTTTTAAACTTAAACTTTGTTGTTTCTAATTTCATTCAGTGTGTTAATATGATAGTTCACGGATCAATAGGTCAAACATATTATTAATTGATGAGGCCCATACTTGGTGGACATAAATATTCATAATGAAACACCATTGATAACAATTTTCACATATAGTTGTCAATATTGAAGTACGCGCGTTTCGGAGTACTACTTCTCCGTTAGATACTGTCTAAATAATGGTGAAATTTTACAGATATAGCTATTAATATGGGGGAGGCTCCTTGGCGGAGCGGTACAATATGCCGTCTTTGGTGGGTTCGATTCCCCCATCCCTTTGGGTATTATGTACTTCGTATCACGCACAACACGAATAGTTGTAGAGAGGTCGCCTACACCCGAAACCGGGTAAAGCCGCGTTTTCCTCCACCGTCGTCGGCGACTACGACCCAGTCGCAGCGACTGATTCGCCTTGAACTTTCTGTTTTGCTCCAGTTGGGTACAGTGAATTTAGTTTATGTGGATGACGCTAGAAGAAAATGTTTAATTCTGTTGTTGCTAAACTATCAAGATGAGGAAATTATACATCTCAGTTTGCTCCAAGAACTCAAAAAAAGGAAAGAAATTTTACCGATTTTTGAAAGACGGAATCTTGAAGGATTTCATTCAATTTTAATAAGATATCATTTAAGAGATAACGAAACAAAGTTTAAACAATTTTTTAGAATTTCACGTTATCAGTTTAATTCCATACTAGAACTCATACAAAATGATCTTAAGATTTATCCCTATAACCGTGTAACGGAACCAATAACCAAATCAGAGAAGTTAGCAATAAAATTATGGCAAGCTTAATAAACTCTTTATTTTTTCAAATCTTTATTTTACAACTGATCTGTTCCACAGTTAGTGAAATAATTTGTTAGGGTAGAACCTTGTTGATGAAAACTGTCTATCCAGTGTTCTTGCTGTACCCAGTTTGTTGGTGATAATATAGGTGGCTCTAGATCTGTAGGTGATTGAAGGAGTGAATTTGTAGAAGTCGTGTCATATGAAAAATACGACAGCTGATATGGTGGTTTTTTCTCATTAAAAAAAAAACTATAAAATTTCAACACGGTCAAGTGAGTGCTTCCCTGAAATTCGAACGGCGAATGCAGTTCAGTAGCAGCGACTAAAAAATTATAGGAAAACAATAACATTTAAAGGGATATGATGATTGGCGAATTGGTCGCCGCTACTGAGTCGTAGTCGCTGACGACCAGCGACAGTGGAGGAAAACGCGGCTTAGGAACTTGAAGAAGATGAATTTAATGGTTAAAATATTGTGATGCTTTATGTACTAGATTGCAAGCACAATGACCGTCAGGAACCGGCGATAAACTGTAGGTCCACCAAGTTAAAATAAAATATCAATATGTAATCACAATTATCTAAGAGTTTATGTATAAAATTCAGAGAATTCAAACCGAACTACTACCTATAACTGCATTGTTGAACAAGTTTGATAAGGGACTATTATGAGTTACAACTGACCATTGAAGAAAACACCCGAGTATTTGAATTTATTGATTTATAAAGATTCTGGCAAATTTAATTTGAAATTCTTTTTCCTCCCTATTTAATATTCAAAGTCTCAGCTAGAAGAGTGGTTCTCATAAGTTAAATAATTAATCAAATCATGAAAAACATACTAGTCGACCATGGTCAATTTCATACATTACATAAAGTGAACAAGGAAAATTCTTTAATAATTTAAAAAATTATCAAACAACTTTCCAAGGAAGCTGGTTATACGTATTCAGCAACGCAAAATCTGCATTCACAATCGAACGGTGAATTATAGAAATTGTCAAGTCACCCCGACTCAAAATCTGCATACAGCTGTTTCGATCTTATTAGATCTCATCAGTGCAGCTTATTTGACTCGGAGTGAATTAACAAATTTCTAATTGTTCCCCAATACAAATCGTGGTCAGTAACACTGGCTGGATAACAATCCAGAGCGCCATCCCACCAAAGATATTGGGAAACAACAATTCACCGCTTAGACTGAAAATGCAGAATTTTCCTTGTTCACTTTATGTGAGTTAAATAATTTATTTGCATAATGAGAGCCTACCTTTTCATTATCCAAACTATGTTTACGCTTTGAAATTCTAATTTGAAAATGTCAGAAGGTATTAGCTTATGGATTTTCAATTTATTGGTATTATCAATATGTTTTCCATTATTATTACCGATTAGGAACGTTACATTGATATTGTTTCTGCGGTTATAAGTTAATAGTAACTTACGTAACAACTTCCGAAAGTGATATTCTACGGGACGAGTAGCAAATTTCCAGGACGAGCCGTAGACGAGTCCTGGAATCCTGCGAGTCCCGTAAAATCACTTTTGAATCGTGTTACGTACAATATTTTTTCTGTAGCCGTTTTGTAGGTTAAAAAGGATATCGATGGATAATTACGTATGAACTTTAAATAGACAATTACATATAACAACAACTCTTATGAATACATTACTTATGAATATTAATCACACAATTATGACAGTTACTTATATTAATATTATTAGGGATATTAACAGAAGTGGCAGTGTTGAAATTAGAATTAGAAGCGTCACTAATTATAGTACTAGTTTTCGAGATATTAATTTCGTTAGGGCCTTTTCAATCTGTGAAGCTATGTGAATTATGTTTCAGCGAGTAAAGTGGCTGAGTTCCTGCGTAAACAGTGCCCGGTGTATTCTTTGGCGGTAATTTAAGAAAGTCAGCAATTGTGCAGCCGATTTTTCCAAAAGTGTGAATCAATAGGTTGTATAGTATATTTTCCGTTTTTATAATGAACAAATAATCTACGAATGTGGTGTGTTTGCTTGACGCAATGACAAATATGTTTTGTATAAAGAAATATTGTTTTCTCCAATGACGACAAAGGTTCTTTCGATATTCGTTTTAGAATTAGGAACTTTAATCACTAACATGGTTGTTTTATCTTCTATATCATCCAAATTCATTCTACAAAGCTCTTCACAACGACAAGCGCCTGCCAAACCAATTATTAATGCAACCTAAAATTTAAAAAAAAATAATCACAAGAAAGAAGAGGAATTAGATATAATTATATTACCTTTGTCATTAGGTAGATATTATCTTCAGCTTCTGATAAGAAGTGATCTATTTCTTCTTCATTCAATACTTTTGATTTTTTTGGTTTATAGCCAATGGATTTTCTTTTGAGGAAAGCAATAACTTTGGGATAGCGGCTCATATCTATATTATTTTTAATATTAATTGTGGACTTAAGCATCGAGTAATTGCTCCAGAGGCTTGACGGCTTAAAGATTTTTCCATTAAATATGCAAGAATCTCTTGTTCATTTATAGTATGCACATTTTTATCATTGCTCCATGTGTGATATTTTCGATTTAATAAATCATACCGAAAATTGTATTTTCAAAACGGCTGCAGAAAAAAGTCTATTATATTGATTTTTCTTTGTTTCCTAGTCAGTCGGCATCTGACGGAGAAGTACTGCTGCGCAATGCGCGTCATGCATTATTGACAAATATATTTGAAAATTGTTATTAACAATGTTTTATCAGGACATTAGGGTATACATATCTATACTTCGGAAGTTTTTAGGATGTTTTACGTATGTAAATAACATGATATTGATGAATATTTGCACTTACCATGATGCGCAGATTCATTGATTACCAAATCCGGCGAATCTAAGTAGTACTGATCACAGAGAAATCTTGCATTTTCATATGCGTCTTTAATGACGCTGACAATATCACATTGCGGATCTATGCACCCAATATATTTATTTCCTTTAGGTCCCGGTGCGTTTTCTAGAGCTCCGCCAAATAGTAGTGCTGGAGAAAATCAATTTATAATGAAAAACAGACAAAGAATACAGTTATTAACGTTACAAGGCCGATATCTAGCAAATAACGGATGAGGTTGTATATTGTAATCCTCGGCTGCGCCTCGGATTATAACAAAACGAATCCGTTATTTGCGTATCGGCCGTGTGTCGTTCAAGACTTTTCGTAATCCCGTTGAAAGATTATATTCTGATTCCGAAGAAAGAACAAACCACGTACCTCGTAATTCTAAAGAAAAATCACAACGTCGTGCACTCTGCTGTCATGGAACAGTATGACATGTGTTCTCAAGTTCCCTTTAACGACGACCATGGATGAAATTGAGGAACAAAATCAATTCCTCTAGAAATATTGGGAGAATCATGTGCAGCGAGAGTTGATTTACTGCCGAAAAGAACTCAAGAGCGATATCAAAAAGAATATGAAAATTTTGAAATGTGGCGTAAAAGCAAGAATGTAATGTTGGTTAATGAAGATGTATTATTAGCCTATGCGAAAGGAAAATCAGAGGTTTATTCTCCTAACTCGCTGTGGACTAAGCAGAATAAAGTATTGAAATAAATATTTGAACAAGTGATTTCTCAAAGGCCGCCGGCCGTTAAAAAAATTTAACGGCCGTAGGCTGTTAACATTAACTTTTCAATTGTCATCTGAATACCTTTAAATCAAAATAACAGTATCTATGGGATTACGAAAAATCTATTTACATGCTACATATGAAATAAGATATGTTTACAATGAGTTATTGTAACCATACAGCAAAAAAAATTTACATTTTTGAGGTGACGGACATATAAATAAATAAATCATTTCGTGAGTGGTAGCGAGTTTACAGGTGAACATGTGTTTGATTCGCTATATTTTTACTTATTTATCTTTTATTAGTAAAAACAGGCTATTGACGTTTGAAATATTAATTTATTGAATGTTGAAGTTTCGTCACTTGGTGACTTTTTCAAAATTTTTGAAACTTTAAAATTATTGAAAAATCAAAAAACTGACAAGTATTCTTTGCGGCTGCGACCATCTTTAGTTACTAAGTACCAAGGGAGTCGATAATTTTTTTTTTTGGGGGGTAAAAAATTAACAAGATAAATTTTCAAAACACTTTTATTGTTTGTATGCCTTTGCCCCTTGGCATATTGAGGAAAAGAATTATAAGGTAACACGTATTGATGGTTGCATAGTATTATATGGGTATTAGCTATCGAAATATTGTAATTAAATTAATAAAATATTATAATTATGTACTTTTGATTAATTAATAAAGTTGGTGATAATACACCTTTGTTTTCTTTCGTCAAGTGTAGGCAAAAACTTTTTTTTGTCAAAAGTCTATCTTGGGGGGAGGTAATTACCCCCCATTAGCCTCCCCCCTTATCGACGCCCTTGCTAAGTACATGCTATTCAGTCCAATATCAGCAGTTAGGTCTGATACTATTAGATGGATAAGTATATACATGATTTAGTTTTTCAATTATTTTTGTTTCTATAATATAATTCATAGATGAACAATGATTTCTATTCAATGTATACTTTCATTGGCTAAATCTCGGATAGGATAGTTGAAGAAATGTTTATGTGAAAGATAAATAATCTGGAGCAATATGACTTACTGTGCTGATTGATAAGCATTCTAATAGAAATTCGAGACATGTAAAATCTGTCTAGAAAATACTGAATGCTGTTCTCGGTGTGATAATCAACATCATGCGATTCCTTCAATTCTAGCACACCTTGAGCCATGGTTTCAACTACATCAGTATGTCGGTTTCTTATTTTCACCAAACTGTTGCAGAAGTATTCCAAAGTTTTAGGACTAAGATCCTTCTTTTCGAACTCGATGATTTCTTGGAAACTTCTCATGTACCAATCATTTACTAAAGTTACCGATGGCATTCTGAGTAGATTTTCAGGCAACAGTGCGATTTCTTTCATTATGTTAGCGAGGCGGACTGGAAGTTCTTTTCTTAGGAATATGAAAGACTTTTCTTCTGAAGCATTGAGACCTGTAAAAAAGGAAAGAATAAATCAGTCTATGACTTACTTGAAAGTGATCATATATACCCACTACTTTAATAAAATGAGAAGTTCAATAAATTGAATTTAAATTTGCTGTTATTTTCAATCGCTTCTCCAGATCAAGAAAATAATGAGCTACGTACGAATTGGGATTAATAGGCATGTTTTGGTGGAAACCGTAGTATCTTGTGTTTACCGCTACTACTATTTGTTTCCTTTATATTTTTATGTCATTCTAGTCAATTATTGTTCAATAATGGTGCATCTATTGAAACCATTATAGAGTTCTTGATATCATCATCAGAATTAAATACGCAAAAAGCCCGCAACATTTTAACTATCGTATAGAAAATGCCATGTAACCAAAAATTCTTGTTTATTCGCTTACAATAAGAAGAACACAAATTGAAAAACCCTATCACAGCGAGCTGCAATAGAAAAGCAGGTTTTCAAAACGTATCCAGTTTGAAAAATCTATTCATACAATTGTGATTTTTGTTCCAAATCCAAAAAACCGAATTGCGCCCTCTATCGTGTAAACAATATTTATTTCCTCCTCCGGGGGGGCCAACCCTCCAACCAATTTATATCGAAATAAATACCATCCAATATATCATACGAAACTACATATAAAGTTTCAACCCCATGGTCCCAAAATTGCGCCTTCTGTCGTGTAAACAGGATTTATTTCCTCTCCTGAAGGGTCAACCCCCCAAGCAATTCGTACCAAAACCAATCCCATCCAATATATCATACCAAACTACCTACTCACAAATTTTCAATGCTATTGTTCCAAAATTACGCCCTTTATCATGTAAACATTAAACATTAATTCCTCGTCCAGGGGGAGGAATCCTATTCAAGATATTATACGAAACTACCTATTTAAAAACTTTCAACCCTATTGTATATATATATATATATATATATATATATATACATATATATATATATATATATATATATATATATATATATACATATATATGTATAACCCGAGTTTAATTAGACATTTGACAAGCGAAAATGTCAAATTTTAAATAAACTCGGTTTATCATTAAACTTAGTTTAACATATATGGTGCAAGAGTCTATAGGAGGTCTAAAACGGATAGAAAAACTACTCCCGCACTTGACTGCTTTCCTTCGATACACTGCAATAGGATGTATTTTATGGGATAAAATACGACTAAAAACTAATATAATATTATTTTCTATCAATTTAAGTTTAGTCTGTAATTCCAAAAATTGTTCAATTGTCACTCAGGAACCACTAGTATTTCAGGGATAAAAGCTAAAGTAAATTACTCTCTAAAAAATCTACCTTAATTGAATTTTACCCTCTTCTTCTCTTCGTTTTTCAATTTTGACGCTCGAACTCAGAATATTTGCGGAATATGCATTAGTTCAGATTACTCTCTAAAAAGTCCTCTATCTGACAGTGAAAGCTCCTTCAAAATCAGTGCAGCCTTTTCGAATATCAGAACGGATACACGAACAGTTGGACACTCAAAATTTTTAGAAAACGCATGTTTGTTTTTTGCTAACAATGGGAATACTATGAGCTTAAGAAGAGTCTTTATCTCGCAACCACAGACTCATTTAAATTTTCTTTATTTGTATAGCTTATGATGACGGTATACATACACATAAAAATAATACAGATGAAACAGAGCGAATATTGAAAACTAGGATATTGAACTTATCAAGCCGATAAGATCAACTTAAAATATTCTAGGCCTTCCTCAGTTCAGTATTCCTTTAGAAAATCAAAGTTTTCAAAGTAAACCGTGTAAATATTGCAACGAAATAAGGTTGAGCCGCACATATCCGCACCGAGACACGGCCAATACGTTCAAAGCCACACATTTCGGACACACGGCCCCATGACGGCCGTACTACGAGCGCGGTCGGTAGTTTATCAGTAGGCTTCACGAAGTTGTGAGTGTCAAAAAACTAAAATGTTCGCCAGCTTCAGCAACAGCGAATTGGCAACAATAGCTATGGCGTTGGACGATGAAGAAAATGAGAAAAATAGACCAAAACGATGAAAAATGTGGGTACACAACGCTTGGAAAGCAAGCTATGTTGAAGGCGTATTCTGCACGTTGCTTACTCATCTAATGGACGATGAGACCAAAGAATTTTTGAACTTGAGAATTAAAGATTGAACAGTAAAAACTTATCAATACTATCGATTTTTCCAGGGTGAGCAGAAGAATTTGCCCCTCACTATCTACGCTCTAGTCTCCATTTCTACTATATGCCGAGAATCCATCGGACAACACACCGTGCCCGTCAAAAATTAAAACATCTCGCACGGTGCGGACGCGGTGCGGAGATGTGAAGACAGTCACATACACATAAGAAAGCAAGGTACAATTTATTCATCACCGATACACGGCCGTGTTTCGGTGCGGACATGTGTGGCTCAACCTTTATACGTGTATATTAATTAGACAAATAAATCGTGGAATCACTTTGAGAATAGTCTCACTTTAACACGTCAAAGAAACTAGCGATAAATTCGACATTGAGGAATCTACACAACTAGCGCCTGTTGAACATCTAAAATTCCAAAAAGAGTCTGATTAGGGAAACTATTCAAATTGGATTTCGGTCCAATTTCTAGGAGGGCAAATTTGCCTTAGACATGGAAAAAATACTGAATAAGAACATAAGACTAAATAGAGAAGTATTATCGGTATAGCCTGCATTTACGAAGCGGCCGTTGACACGTGTTTCGGACTCTTTGGTCCTCATCAGAACTAGCAAAGTATGAGATGGAAAACTTGTAGATGAAAACAGCAATAACAAACGCAATAACAGACTGCTTCGATGAAAACGGACTATACCGATAATTCTGCTCTATGTGTTCAATAATTTTTTGTTGCAGTATAGGTATATATATATATATATATGTATATATATATATATATATATATATATATAAATATATATTTATATTATATATATATATATATATATTATATATATTATATATATATATATATATATATATATATATATATATATATATATATATATATATATATATATATATATATATATATATATATATATATATATATATATATGTATATAATATATAATAGGTACACATAGATCTGTTTTTGTTTGAATTATTTTCAAGCACACCAAAATTTATGCATATACTGTAAATAATACATAATATTGGCAAGGCTACATCTTCTTATATACATACTGAAAGTTTTCCATCATACTAAATAGGTATATTGGAATATGAAATGGAATTTTCTCACATAATATTAGATTCTAAATATAAATCGTGATATATGACGTGATCTCAAAGGTTCGTTATTTATATGGCTCATTTTAATTAGCTGAATTTTTTCAGTGACTCCTTATTAATTTAAATCGTTTCTTTTTTCAAGGATTCGAAAAAATAATTTCTTCAAAATCCTTATTTGACCATAGATTAGTTAAAATCACTACAAAGAATTTTCTCCGTTTTTCTTACTTTCATAACTGGCTAATTCGATGTTCATTGTGTTTCAGAAGTTAAAGACAATAATCTATAATAGAAATCAAGGTTCGCTTAATCTTGCTCGAATCAAAGGAAACAATCATATAGATTAAAAAATAATAGGTAACAATAATCTACAGCGAATGAGAATATTGAAATATTTTGATTGTGCTTGTGGAGTATCACCTGTGCCAACTTTGAAGGTATGCCAAGAAAAATGAAAGAGGGTTGAATCTCTTCTATTCCTGTGTGGAGAATATATTTTTCAAACTATATCAAATAATAAGAGCCAATTGAAGAAATTCGAAGTTTTGATATTTGTTATTTTGTAGATAACTGTCAATGAATATTTTGTTCTTAAAAATTACAAAAAATATTTTTAAAAATTGGCTTAGAAAGTGATGCCAAATTCTACCATCGACCAAAGTATCAGGTATGATGTTGAGATGATCTTTGACGTATGATGAAATTTATAGTTGTTCATCATTCGAAATAAATCTCGTCCTTCATTGTTTGTTCCATTGAACAGAATATCTATATATTACATCAAGCAAATAAACATCTGAAAATATACTCGACATCCTCTTACGTTTGATACTTTGGCTCTGGCAATTAAAAAAAGCAGTACCTATACATAGGTCAAATAACTAGAAATTTGAGAGCCAGAATTACTTCATATAAAAGTGATTTAAGTTTGAGCGAGGATTGAGAGCCTATGCATGTCTGAAAATGCTAATTCTAGATGATTTAGATTCAGTAAAAGTTATTCATAGTGAGGCCACTTTTGGAAATGGTAGAGATAACAAAGCACAGGAACAACATAAATTAGAGATCTTACATAGATCCATTGAGTGAGATTTATAATTATCTAACTATCAACTAGACAAAAACCCGAGGTATGCAACCCAAAATTAAGAAAAAAAAAAACCAAATATGGAACCATGTACTGGACTCGGTTATAGATCTGATAAGCAAGATCAACGTATATTCGATGATTGTATTACATAACATCTTTAAACTTCTGTCAGATATTGCTTGACAACCATTCGTTACAGACGAAAAGAAATAAGGTAAAAACAATTTTTTTTTTTAGCTTTAGTATTGTTATTATTTAATTTTCTGTTATTTTTTATCACTGTTCTAGTTGGATGACTTTCTTTTTAGAATAACTTTG
The DNA here is from genome assembly GCA_030704885.1 of Cynegetis impunctata. Lineage (NCBI taxonomy): Eukaryota > Metazoa > Arthropoda > Insecta > Coleoptera > Coccinellidae > Cynegetis > Cynegetis impunctata. The sequence goes on along the minus strand of JARQZK010002324.1, from coordinate 27,929 downwards.
TATTCGTAAGTATTGAAGAGGTCAGAAACTGGCTATCCATAGAAGTAGGAATATTCAGAATGATAAAATAGATGCGAAGCATATGCTGATATGGAAACTTTCACCGATGCATATAGAAAAGTAATTTTTGATCCACGTACCTAATTAAATCGAGAGATATTTCAAGAACGAAATAAAGTCAAAATGTCCTAGTTAAAATTGATCAATAAAGATCCGCATGTGTTTAATCGTTCTTGGCATTCAATCGCGGGCACCTATGATGCTATGGTTCAAATTACACACCTCTCGAAATAGTTGCTCACCCCTTGGTGTTTCATGCCTCTCGACATTCCTGACTCACCCTTCGTACCATTTCTAACACCCAAAATCTATCTTACTCTCTCAAAAATCCTTTTATATATGAGATAAATTCATTCAAAATAACTACAATGGTCCAGACAAAATGCGTAGCATTTTTCTGAAAAGTTAAAATCACCAATTTTCGTTCATCTGGTGGACATGTCCGATCTAAAGATATTAAAAACTCCATAACGAAATATAGTTATCTTGTTCCAAGAATGGGAAAAAATTGAGTGACACAGAAAAATTCACCTTTTAGAGGGATCTCCTGTCCCAGGTAAGGGTAGGCACATCATCGGATCTATCCAACGGTGTGCAAATCATTAGAACTTGCACTTCGTAGGAACCGCACTAGATAGTAGATTAGTGATTGCTGTGTTTTTTCGAAAACCAATAAATTCGCTAAAGTTGTAAGTTCAATTAGATTATTATTTGAACAATGATTGAGTTTAATACAACAAGACGCTTTTTTATAGAAAATGCTCGAGCACTTTCAGTTGAAAATATATTTTTTAATTTGTTATTTTCACTTCTTTTTGGAATGTCATCATTGAAATAAACCTTGTTATAGCAGGCCCAGTTTTTATGGCCCATTGTCATAATACTATTTCCATTATTATATGATGCTAATTTATAGGTAAAAAAATGTTATTTATTTAAATAGCCATGTGTGTGCTAGTTGTAGACGCGCCAGCACATTCGATTATTTTGAAATTTAAGTAAAAATATATATCACATAATTTAGTGTCAATTCAATGCTTCAAATTTATTTGCTAAATCGTACCTCATGCTTCGTATTGTATATGGTCCAGAAAATATACAATACCATGAACTCATTAAAATAACCAGCATATTTGTAATAAAGCGGAGGAAAATATACAATTCTCCTTATTATCATTAATTAAATTCAATAATGTCAACAGTACTTGAATTGAATTTGATCAATTTATGTATCTTGCGTCGACCAAGTACTCAGCGTACCGAACCTTTGCCCGTCAAGACGTTAAGGGATACGAAAACTTAATATTGACGAGTTTTTTCTTCAAAATTAGTAGACGATGAAACAAAATATTTTGATGGTATGTAATAATGACTACAGAGAGAATTTAAATGTGTTGAAATTTATGTGATTTGCATAATTGACTGTTCAATCAGTTTACACGAAAACAATTTGCGGTTATTTGTTTTTGACCACCACACGAATAGATCTCTTTCGCATAATTCCTTAAAATGTGAAAAGAGTTTTTCAATTACGACAGAGGTTTGCCGGACCCTGTAGATGAATGTGAGATAAAAAAATCTAGAAAAATATAAAAAAACCTCTGTTTTAAGAATAAGATGCATCTATGATATTTCCTTCAAATTTCACCGTATAATTATGTATAAATTATAGCTTTTAGATCAGAGTATTCACTTCAGGTTGACTTCCTTATGTAAAGTATTTTTCATTTTGTCGGAAAAGAAGAAGAGTAAACACTTATGATACCATTTAAGATCTAGATTAATAGGCTATCAGAATAAAAGCATCGATAAGAAAATATGATCAATAAAACATATATTTGATATCAATAGTTTGAGATATTTCACAGAAATAATACATTTTGATCTTATTTTGACTGATGCATTATTTATGGTAAAGATAATGAATTAACTGAATTTCTGAAACTGAACTCTTATCTATAATACGACGAATATTCGTATTTACGATTTGACTAGTGAAAAGACGTCGACAAAAAGTTCAAGAATTTAAATTAGTGATTGATGAGGCTGTACTTAGTAGAAACTAATATCCATAATGAAACACCATTGATTACAATTTTCACATCCATTTTTTAGAAATGCACGCCTGTTTCGAACTACTACTTATTTGTCAGGTGCTGACTAAATAAAGGTTTAATTCTACAGATACATATTCCTGTAATTCCTAAATATTTTACTCACAATTTTAGAGAATTTAGATTAGGGATGCACCGGAATTCCGGCGGTACCACTAAATCCGGCCTGTCCGGCCAGTTGGCCGGAACTACCGTTCCGGCCGGATCGCTCCGACCTGATCGCTTTCCGGCCGGAATTTTCGGAACTTTTTGGAAATGTTTAAGTTTTAAATTTTTAATATAATTTAAATTCAAATATATGCAAAATAAAGAAAAGTTTTTTTTTAATTGGTGCCTACTTACCTATTGTTAAGTCGTTTATTAATCACAAATAATTTTTTTTTGAACAAAATATATTTTCTTTCCAAAAATTACAAAATATAAATAGTAGCTGAAAACATTATAAACTGCCAAATTCTAACAGTAACAGCCAAATTCCCTGTCATGGATAAGTCTTATAAGATAAGTATACCGTTTACATAAAAAATTTGAGTGAGAAACTTAAAATTAATTATTATTAGGTATAAATAATTTTTTTATTATTGGCAGGTGGCTGCTATTCTCCAATCGAATGAGTAGAATTGTTTTAATTTTGTTAATGCTGATTAAAAATGAATATTTAAATAAACAGTAATTTCTATCTAGGTAAAATTAATGGTAATTAACACTCTGCATACTGTAGCTAGTTTAAAAAAATATTTTCAATGTTTTATGTATAAAAATAGGCATGCACATACATTTCAAATTTAGGTCCCGATCCGGTGCATCCCTAATTTAGATTGTATATAAATATCTATAACTGTAGGATTTAACCATTATCAAGTCAGTATCTGACGAAGAAGTATACTACTCGAAAACGTGCTTTATGCATTATTATTCAAATATTTGTAAAAATTCTTTGCAATAGTTTTTCATTATTTCAGAACTTAATGTTGCATGAAAGCTGTTTCAAATCTTGTGAATTATTAAACATAAATGATACACCTAAGTAATTACATATGTCATAAAAAATTTGAAATATCATAGAGGTACTCATATGTATTGCGACATATTTCTCATTGTTTTGTTTCCTTTTTACTCATCTTTTCATTTGACCATTGGAAGCAATGCTTCAATATCCATATTTTATCTAATGATTTTTATTAGTTACGCTTTGTTTACATTTTCTTGTCTGTCATTTTCCTTCTTCATAATCTCCCCAACTTTTTCGAAGCGAAAAAATACAACACTTCTCCACATCTGAAAGTTTGACCAAATAAAGAAGATGCGAAAAGCAAATACATGTATAAAATCATACACTTCGGTAGCTTGATATGTTTTCGTATGTAAATGTAAACTGAATCAATCATACGTATCTAAATAACAGCTAAATTCACCGAGTTAGCAAACAGTTTGTGTTAATTAATGTTGCAATATCCTTTTAGGATAAAATTATTTTCCATAATTTTCCTATTGATTACGACTGATACACACTTCCACATTCATCGCCCTAAGGGGATTAAGTTGTTTTCACAACTAGCTTAAATCAATACTCGACACTTCAATTACCAATTATCGTATATATTTTTCGACTTCGGTGATCCTGGTTTCAAAATCAAACACATGAACTGTTTGCTTGAAATGCCTCACATCCGACAGAATCATTAAATTTTCTTCTAATGGCAGATATACATTGAAAAGAAGGCGCGAGCAGCAGAGCTCCATCACTAAGGTCGTATTTTTCGCGCGAAATGCATCGCGCCGAGATGCGATTCTAACTGATAGATTTATATTTTGAAAAATCACGCTTGAATAGCAAACCGAATCGAAAACAAAAAGATGTATATCAGACAATCACATGTAAATTCTGAACCCCTGAGCCAATTTCGAAATACCGAATTCACGTTCAAATTTTCATTCTTCTAATCAAATATGTCGTGGCTATAGGCGTCCGAAATTAAGATCGTAGCGCCGGAACGGCTAATATCGGTACTAGAGCATGGGAGATTAGCTGTTTGTTTACATTGGTTGTAATGGTATTTACGTTCATTTCGTTTTGAGTTTTCGAACGTTTATCGTCGTAATTTGTGTTTTTTTTGGACTTTGTATTTTCCTGTGATATATTGTGTTTGGATTGAGGACAATTTTATCTCTGTTCAACAGTAGATAACCTACCTACAACAAGTTGAAATTTACACTGTGTTTTTATCATTGAACATGAAAATCAATAATAAAATGAAGTAGAGGACGAATAAATTAATTGGTTAAAGGAACTATGTATACCTCATGTAAAGGCTGTATGATAGAACACCTATTTATTTAAAAAATGAAAAAACTTTCAAAAGTTTCAAGAAAACATCTCTGACATGTCTACTTTCATTACGAACTGAAGAATTTTTGAGTATAATGGACAAAACTAAGTACTTACCAGCTAAACTGAAAGAAACAACATGAAATAAAAGAAGAATTAATATGAATACTCTGCTTGAATGGTTTGAACGTAATAAGTTATTATATTTTTTGAATTTTCCTGACGTATAACAGCTATCCTAAAAGTACGGTGGACTTCTGAGAGTCTGGTTTTTTTGATAGAATCTCTGTTTTCCTGATTATATAATTGAATATTTTAGTTTTTACCTAGCTATAGAGTCCAGATTTATTTCATATTCTTGATGTTATGATAAACTGTTATTTTGGTTGTGCAAATAAACATCATTTGTTATTATTATTTTAATAGTATCTCTGGTTGTTACATGAAAGAAAATACAATAATCTAGAATCTCTGGATGATGGCCCAGGTTCAGATTCCGATAAAAGTGGAAGATTTTTCGTTGGAATAGCATTGGACTTCAAAAACTCTACGTTTTCGGTTAGCTGAAAATTGCACATCATTAGTTGGTATAATTCTATATGGAAAAATCCACAAACTTACTGCAGGGAAAATAATTATTCTCAGTAAACTGTAAAGAACAACTCTCTTAAGTTCAGACATTTTTTTTTCAATCTTCAAGTTATGAATCCACACCTTTCTTCTGTCCATCATTTCCTTCTTTCCCAACTTTGTTTGGAATGCAACTTTGAATTGTCCAGCTTTCGGAAAGGTATGTAAGCTATATTCGGTTCTTTTTTGCCCAATATGAACAATAGAATACACAACAATAGTGATTCATCTCTTCTGAACGTTTGTAAACGATCCAAAATACAATTAAAACTCAACAACTTCTCATATAAAATACACGTAAATAGATGTAAACAAAGCAATCTATCTCCCATGCTCTAGTAATATTCGACACCGGTAGGGGGCGTATCGCTTATTATGTTTTCCCTATAGAAATGTATAACGCTCGAAATTTCAACATAAAAAATGCGTTTTTAAAAGAAAACATTTGAAACTGCGAGTGTGCACTTTTCTAACATCTACTCACTCCACTGATCAAATTTCAACTCTTCAGCTCAATTGAAAGATGCTGTGGAGTTAAGCAAAACCACAAAAAACATGAAATCGCTACATTAAAATGGCGGCGGTTGAGGAAAATAGTTGAAACCACTACCGTTCACTTCTTCAACATCAACCCAAACGACACAAGAAATTTCAACCTTCTAACTCAATTTGAATGAGCTGTGGAGATGAGCAGGCTGAATTTCTGATTCCATATCAATTTGGATGAATTTATTTCCATATCAATTTGGATGACCCGCCATGCCATTTGTGAAGGGGTTGATACTCTGTTCAGAAGAGTAACTCCATGAATTTTCGATCAAAAGATGTATCAGGGGCCGTTCAAGTATTACGTAAGCAGATTTATTACAATTATTTACCCCCCTCCTCTTCCTCGTCAGCAAAAGTAAGCAAAGCTCTTACCCTCTTCTCCCATGCTTACGTAAACATTGGTACCTATATGCTTTTTTCTTTTAATGTATTCTGGTTTTTTGATTCATGAGCAGCAGTTATGAAATAGGCTTAGGATAGAGGACTTTAACGCACATAATATTCATTTAAACAAACTTTATTGACACAATATTCAACATAGAGTAAGGTACAAATAGTATAATCTTATTGAGCACCATTAATAACAAAACAAATTTCTTTCGAAAGTAACACTGTCTTCTTGTTCAATAACTGGAATCATCCTGTATTTGTTTTTCAGGTGAAATAATCCATCAAATTTGCCTAGTGCGGACCTGTCGTAAAAAAATATTCCTATGTGTAATATTTGCCTCGAATCATGTGAGTTGCAAGGCGATTGGCACGGCACCATTCTAAATGAACTTTGCACCGAGTTCCTCCTTGGAATTCCGTCAACTGTTGAACAGTGTTGTTTATTGAGTTAATCGTGAACTTGCCCGATAGTCTGGTCCATCAGCATCAGCCACTATAAACGACAATCATATCGTTATGTTATTTGGGTAGGCATATAATGAAACTGTTGAGTTTCAGTAAATAAAAACGTTTTAATAGCAAACCTAATTGAAGAAAGCATACATTAACATTGTCAACTTATTGATCAATTGTTTTTTTAGTTTGGCAAAAAAAGTTTTCGTATATCGGATTTTGTAGTTGGACAAAATTTTGTAGTTTCACAAAAAATAAAAGACTTAGTAATTGTTCAATTAAACAATTTTATGAAGTAAGTATTTTAAATATTATTTTATTATAATTTCTTTCTAGATAGCAGAACAGAAAAAATTATCAATGAAAAGGAAAAAATATATATTTTTAAGTAGTAGAAATTCTTTTTTCATTTTTAAGAGGAGTATAGAACTACAAATTTAGGGTTCCAGATTCCCCTCTCCCGTCAATTGCGCGGCTTAAAGAAAGTCTTAAAACTCACCATTTTGCTTCTGATTCGTTGAAAATTTTTCAGGGGAATACCCAGCTCTATGAGCTTCTGCTGATTGAGTTAGTGGTTTGAAATTTTGTATATGGATTGAGTGCATTAAATTAATTTTGGGAAGGTGCACCATAGTGTATTTTCCTCAACAGCTGCCATTTTAATTCATATTATTTTCATGGTTTTCGAAGATCCAAGCATCCCCACAGCTTCTGCTGATTGAGTTAGTGATTTGAAATTTTGTATATGGATTGAGTTTATATTAGGGAAGAGCACACGTTGAGCTTCATTTGATTTTTCTTAACAAACTTTGTGGACCTCTTCAGTCGCTCGATTAAGGGGATAAATATTTAAAAACAAAAATACTACCTTTGCAACAGAGCTCTACTGCTCACTCGTTATTTAAAATCTAATGATCTTGGTGAAGACAATAACATAAAGTGATGAAATTATTGTATTGTATTGTATTCGTGCGTAGGTGTACTTTTAAATCACGCATTCTTTTTCTGCAGGAACATGTAACAAATTTGAAATATCTCAGGAAATGATAATACAATATACAAAATTCAGTACATTGATTAAGAAGATGGAATCAATTAAATTAAACCTAAAATCCGAATATCAATCTTTTTGTCAGATTTCGAAGAACTTCTGACTGGATGGAATATTTTCGGAATATAACAATCCATATATATTAATATACTGTTTGTCGCAATTGAAATTTGCACCTTTTTATCGCAGATTTAGAATTTTATCTGCATCCGCCTAACACCCAGAGCTACTCTTTCAAAAAGTTCTTTACTATATCAGTTTGAAGTTGTTTTCATTCCATCCCAAATTTTCTTCCAATTTTGAACGATAATTTGTTTGTGATACCTGACCAGGTAGCTTTGAGAGTGAAAGAAAACAAAAAAACGTTTGAGAGAACGATTCAATTTAAATAATGTATTGCTCAAAATGTCCTACTTCCACACAATAGTACAATCCATTTTCAAAATCTTGTCTACAGCTTCGGCGTGATCAAAGTGCACTCTGCGATGATTTTATCTTGTAATTCTTGAAGAGATTGAAGTGGTGTAGCATAAACATTGGACGTTGAGTGGCCCCAGAAAAAAGCCAATAGATTTAACTCCTTTAGATTTCACTCAGAGATTTCAGAGAGTGCCAATTCTAAGTGGACACCATATATACGAATGTATATGTATATATATATATATATATATATATATATATATATATATATATATATATATATATATATATATTTATATATATAATACGACTAAAAAGAAATTGACTTCCTGTTTTAATTATATGTTAACTTATGTGCACAGTGTAACATTGATCACAGTGAAACATTGATCAAATACTTTCGAACTATAGGTAAAAACGATGGCTACATTGTCAGTGAGAAAAAAAACGAGCAGAAGAGTAATGAACAAAAGAATCGAGAAGATGGAGAAGGGAAGAGAAAACTTAAAGAAGTTGAGATAGAAGAAAAATTGGCACAAGAAGAACGACAGAAAAATGAGCATTTAGAATTTTCAAATCTGCTGAATAAGTAGAATGTACATCGAAGAAGATTTAGCACTTAAACATAAAGTAAAATTTCCAGTTGTTTTTTCATTAAATTTCAATGTCATAGTCAAAAATTCTTGAAAATTATACATTTCAATTATTTTAACTCTTTCTTCTAATAAAATTTAGGTATGCATAATCTCATACTCCCTCGTACGCAATTTGCTTCAAAAGGGGTACAATGTTCTCTCTTTCCGTACGTATAAATTACTCAAAAAAAATCATAATGCAATGATACTTCTTCAATGTTTGGCAAAATTTATATTGTCATATCAATGACCATTAAGGTAAAATTAACTTAAAGGTTAACCATTTCACCTAGATGGCTTTCTCAGATAGTTTAAGTTGTTGGCTGAATGCGGAACGTTAGATTTCCAAACCTTATAACTTTTTCTATTTTCGATCACGGTATAGTTTTGTATTTCATATTATAATACAAATTTTTGAAATTGCCAACGATTGAATGCTCATTTAAATCGGATAGAGCTAAGCTACCAACGATACAGTAATATTGAATTTTCACAACTCCTCTTTTAAAGGATATATTTTCGAAGTAATATTTTTTTCCCTTTATTCCTCTCTGCAAGTAACAACGTTGCATAATCTCTTTGATTTGAAATATGAATTATTGTAACTTTTCCCAAGAGAGAATTTCATAGAGGTTCACTTCATCTTATCTTACGATTTATTCTAACAATAATATTGTCATGATAAAATTACTTTTCATAACATATACTTTTTTCTATATAACGTGGACTGGGACGTATTTATCTTACATGCGTCCGACTACCATCTGGTCTTGTCATGAAGGTATCTCAACCATCAATAATTATTAACAAAAACTCTACTCGGCCAAACAACACCCACGCAATATGCGATAGTCTGATTGATTATCTTGTGATACTTTGAAATTATATTTCCAGTGAATACAAATTTTTACACATATATTCGCTGATAATTAAAGTAATTGGCTCACGTTTAACGATATATTTGAAATGGTATAAATGAAGATTTAAATAAATAAATGAAGACTTAAAATGCTTCATAGTGAATTATTTTGTAGAATATTGATAATGGGTTAGTTACCCGAAACATGTTAAGCAACAAAATGCTATTATTTTTGATAAATCCTAAAACTTTCAGACAGTAAATTGTTTATTTTACTCATCAATATTGATAATGTTTGAACAAAATCATCATTAGAAATCACAAAACACACTCATATTTTCTGCTCTACGAATATTATCTCTTTACTCCTATCACCATAACCTTTATCTGCCGATAAGATCACTTATTTCCACCTTCTCAAAATTGCCTTGGCATATTAGATGTATGCTTTGACCATCGACAATTTTTCCAGTACATCTACCTACATTATCTGATTTGTAAACAAAGAATGTTTATATTAATATTTAACAATATAAACTATTGTTTCACAGGTTCCTGTGAAATGAAATCTACATGGGACTGTTGTTTGTCGAATTTTACGATGTTCTATCAGTAATATTGGATATGCCCCAAGCAATATACTATTGGTACTGCATGTGTTGGCCAAGGTGAATCAACACAATAAATATATAAATATATATATATATATATATATATATATATATATATATATATATATATATATATATATTTATATATATATTTTTATATATATTCAAATATGTATGTATATATATATATAACTGAGATTGAATTCTCGCACATCACTTGGTGAAACATCATAAAGAATAAAGTATGAACTTTAAAATAAAAAACACTTGGCTTATGTTTCAATATATAAAAATATTCAGATACTGTATTTAGCTGTAACGAATAGTCGACATGTTTCGAGTTATGAACTCGTTATCATAACTCGAAACATGTGGACTATTCGTTACTGCTAAATACAGTACCTGAATATTTTTATATAGTGAAACATAAGCCAAGTGTTTTTTAGTTTGAAGTTTATACTTTATTATTATTATATATATATATATATATATATATATATATATATATATATATATATATATATATATATATATATATATATAGTTATATACAGCAGGGCCTCGATAATCCGAACTCCTCTATAATCCGAAGGACCCTCTTCAACCACACGCCGTTTCGCCTGTTTCTGATTCTGTCTACCAGTGCCATGCAATAAGTTTCAGGTGCTACACGTGTTTTGTCTTCCCCCGCTCGCCATTCCGCCATTTTCGTTGTGTATGGCTTCCAAAATTCGAGTATTTCTGTATCATGTCTTCAACATTGAAGAAAAGAAAACACGTGACTTTAACAATTGCCCCAAAAAAATGAGATTCTGGAAAAGATTAAGGAAGGCATTTCGTCCTCAGTTCTTGCACATCAGTATAACGTTGAAGCAATTATCGTCAAATTTGATAAAAAAGTCATGGAAGCCTCTGTGGCCTCTGTGAATGGAATCCGAAGAATCTGTCCAAGATGTGGAAGACTTTGATCCTGAAGATGACTTACCATTATGCAACAGAGGGTTGTCTGAAGCAGATATTAGTGATTTCTCGAATAGAGCTGAAGATATTGACTGTCAGGACCCCTTGACTGATGAAGACTTAGTAAGACAAGTAACACGTGAACAAGCCAGCGAAAACGAAGAAGAACTGGAGATACCTGAACCAGTTGCAAGTATTCCACATACTCCAGCTGTGTCTTTCTTAAATACTTGTTTTAAATGAGCAGATGAAGTTGATATTTCTATTCCGGAAAAAATGCTGTTGCGTAAATTAATAGATACAGCATTTTCTATGTCGCTAAATACTACTCGTCAATCAATAATAGAAAATTATCCCAAATATTTAGAACATTAAGTAGATGATCTTACGACTATATACATTTAATTCTGATAAGACCGGTAACAGAAAATGATCTGATAGGTAATAATAATTACTTAAATATAAAATTATTCATTCATTTTATTAACTTATAAATTGTATTTGTATTTTATTTTTCAATAATGTGAAAATCTTATTTAGTTGTATGTGTACGTCTTTACGCTGAAGATAGGTGGGACATAATATCTTTTTCTTTCGAGCACTAGCATGCTAAGCATCAATTAAATCTTTGAAAATTTGGAAAATTATATTCCTTTTTGATTCGCCCATTCTCATTCATAACATATATATACATATATATATATATATATATATATATATATATATATATATATATATATATATATATATATATATATATATATATATATACATATATATAATATCTTCTTTAATATCATACAGAATATATTGAAATAATAACAAAACAAGTCCGATCGGTTTCGAACTATCTGTTCATCTTCCGAGTTAATAAACATATAAGATAATTTAAACGGAGGGACAAAAATATTGATCTGTATCTAGGAGATGATGACATGGTTAAAGATTTGTGAAAAGTTATAAGGCAAAGAATATGGCTTATCAATTACTCAACATTTTCGTTAATTTAATTTTTTTTGTAATTATTGTGAAATATCAATAATTTGCATATCTAAAAAGACTGGAAAAGTGATTTGCACTTTTAATCAAAATGAAATATTTTCTTCTCTAAGGTTGTTGATTTATTTCGAATATTCTTCAATTATTGGGTAACCTTATAACCTTCATACAGTGCATTACAACAAGTTCATCGCCATGAGAGTAGCTTCGAACCTGGATTTACATAATTTTTCTACTCCCATTTTATAATACGTATTCTTTCGTTCAGTACTGCAAGAGATGACATTATTGATGCTATTCTGATTTAATTGAAACAATTATATTTTATAAACTATATCCATGTCCGATTAGAATTTTGAGTAGAAGAAATTGTTCATTAGAAACTAAAATTCAATTTCCAAAGTTTCGCAGCATTTAAGAAGTTTAAAATACGATCCATTATATTGCTCAATCAAAAACAGATCTTACTTCAAAAAAGATAAAATAAAATCAACTGCCGCTGGGTTTCAGAATTTCCTTTATGTGAAATCTAGTATATATAATGTATATATATATATATATATATATATATATATATATATATATATATATATATATATATATATATATATATATATATATATATATATATATAAATATATAATATATATATATTATATTATATATATATATATATATATATATATATATATATATATATATATATATATATATATATATATATATAGCATGCACCACAAACAGGAGGCCTGTCAGTGCTTCTTGATATAAATCTGTATCTTAACCATCAACGCCCTCTCTATTATTAGTTGTATCTAGGTAGTAGGTTCATAGATATGTCATGTTAGGTTGAGAGGTTAAGCGTCATGTCATAAAGTAGTACAAAGTTTTTTCCTGACTTCCTTAGTTCCTAATGTTTCATTATTTCTTATAATTATATCTAATATATAAAGTACTTTCATACGGGAGCCTATATATTATCTACAACTTCTACATCTTGCCATCAACGTGTTGCGCAGGCTGAGTCCATATGAAGCGATCTCAAGATCATTTCTTGCTGGGAATCTAATAATTTGGTTGCTTTCAATACCACAAGTAACCAGGTTTTCAAGAAAAACTTTCCTTATCGATTATTATTAGAAAACCAAATTAATCAAGCAACCTATAATCTTCATTATTTGGGAATAGGCGTTAATTCCAATTCAACCTGGCATGAACATATCTCCACCATCACTAAGTCAGCTGCACAGCAGCTTAGTTAACTCTTTCGTGCCGAAAATCTGTTGACGCTAAACAGTTATTATTGCTTGATAAGTCTCAAGTTTGTCCATCATTTGAATACTGCTCCCAAGCTTGGAATTTCTAAACTTTGGCACTCCTTGCATTTGCTTGACTTAATTCAGAAAAGAGCAGTGAGTCTAATGGATGACCCGTCATTGGCCCTTCAGTTTCATTCGGAGAAAGGTTGCCGACTTGTGTCTTTTTCACAGATATTATCACGGGAGGAGTTCTGCAGCAGTTGCCTCAATTATTCTTCCAGAATCACAATAAAAATAGATGACGGATATTGAGAAATCAGTTAAGATTCATTCTGTTTTTACACTACTTTTTTTCAAACAAAAACAATCCTTGAAACAATCCTGAAAACAAGATATATTGATTCGAGATAACCATATCGCAAAGTCAATATATTTAACGTTTAGTAATTTTAATCAAATATGTTAGCAGTAAACAGTGTTTGTTAGTAATCCCAATTTTATTATTGCACAAAATGAGTTTGAAAATAGAAATTTTACAATTCATTCAACTATTTAATTGATACGGGGAAAGGAGTTTCACATATTCTGCACTTGAACCACAAAGTTTGCCAATACTTCTAATTGATATTCGATTCATTTACTTTCCCATGTACTCCAGACAGGAACTTACACAATTTCAACATATCAAATATTTATGTAGTTCAAGGTGTTATTAAAAAACCAAATTTAACTCCACATAATATAGTTAAGGCCAAGATTGCAGTAGTGGCTTGAGTGAAATTTTTAAGTGACACCTATTCATGCATTTCAATTCCTTTTGCGCAAATCTTTGATACGCCGAAAACTTCTTGAAAATATTAACAACCGATGGCGCAACTCAAAGAGTTTTTGACCTAACTAATTTCACAATATCCCAAAAGAATATTGACCTAACTCCAAATCAGTTAGGCCACATCTGGCCTGATTTATCGTAACTACTTTCTTTGTTGAGAACGAAATGTGAATCAAACTGAAAATGATATTCATTGAATTTAAAACAATTACATCAGTAACCTGAGTTGGCATTCTGTTAAACATAATTATGAAATATGGCCCAGTATTCTCACGGTTCATTAGACGGCCTTCCATTTTAATGATATTCTCAAGAAATATTTTCGAGAAGGTACCCACTGGTCCTTATTTCGAACGAAAGAACCCCTCAAATATGTTATATCTCAATGGGGGATCTCCTGAAATGTTTTAAATCTCCTAGTTACATATTTAAAGAAAAATACAAGATCTCCTCGAATAATTTCACTTCTTATTATTTCAATAATTCCTTTTAATTTTCCTGAACATACCATATATAATGACAGTGAGTCAGTAAATAGGTAGGTAGCTGAGTAGGTAAGTAAGTTATGCGTTAGGTAAGTACAAGGGTAAGTAGGTAGTTAGTTAAGCAAGTAGCTAGATAAGTAAGTAGGTAGGTAGGTACCTAGGTAGGTAAGTAAGTATCTAGGGCTTCAAGAAATAAAAGCGTACACTTTACGGTTAATTTATTGGACGCTTTTGATGGTTCTGAAAAAATACTCTCTTTATAACAACCAATTAGCGTATCTTGTCGAGAAGAATAAGGACATGCATTGAAAAACTGAACTCATTTCAGAATCGGCTGATTGGAATTGAAATTGAGTTGATTTAGGTATCTCATTCAACGACAAATGTTTAGCTCATTCGAGATTTCATCTTCACATAAAAGCTACTATAGCAAACTAGTCTAAATCTAATATATAATAAATTCACGACAATTTTTCAAGTATTACTTAAGCAATGCTTATAAATTACTTCCGGATTACCTGTAGCATTGCAATTATTGAAACTAAAATTTCAGAATGAACAGCAATAGGTTTGAAATTTTATTGATAAAGCATATAAAGGGTGTTTTTTTTAGAGGTTCACAACTTTGATTTGGCAGTACTGCTTTATTTGATAACCGATTTAACAGGTGATAGGTAATTTTTGTTTAGTTTGGTTTGGCATTTCATTATGGATAGACTTACGCCAGAGCAACGCTTGCAAATTGTTGAATTTTTTTATCAAAATAATGGTTCTGTTCTTCGAACATATCGTGCACTTCGTCCATTTTATGGCTATCGTAATCGTCCATCAGAGCGGCTAATTCGAATAACTATGGATCGTTTTCGCTCCACGTTTACTCTGAATGATCATGTGCATCCCGTAAGATGCCGAACAGTGCGCACCGAACAAGCTGTAGCCGCTGTACAGGAAAGCATTGAAGAAGACCCAAATCAATCAATTCGTCACCGTTTTCAGCAAATGGGGTTGTGTCCATCCACTTTATGGAAGATTTTACGAAAGAATCTTGGTTCAAAAGTTTTTAAGATTCAACTTCTGCAGGATTTAAAGCCGAACGACCATCGTATGCGCCGTCAATTCGGCCAATGGGCTGAAGTGCAAATTGATATTGATATTGATTTTCCATATAAAATTTTGTTCACCCATGAAGCTCATTTTTGGTTGACTGGGTACGTAAATAAGATAATGCACAAGTTTTTGTCGAAATACCATTACATCCACAGAAAATGTTTGTTTGGTGCGATGTTCAAAAACGATGATGGTCAGAATGTTACTGAGTTACTGTCAACGGTGAACAGTATAGAGACATGGTAAGAAATTTTTTCGTACCTCAATTATCTGGCATTAATCTTGTTGACATGTGGTTCCAACTGGACGGAGCTACGTGCCACACAGCGCGCGCTACAATTGATTTACTCAAAGAAAGTTTTGATGAACGAAACTTTTGACGTAATGGTCAACAATTGGCCCCACCAAGATCGAGTCATTTAACCCCATTAGATTATTTTCTTTGGAGTTATGTAAAGTCACTTGTCTACGCTGATAAACCAGAAATAATTGAACACTTGGAAATCAATATTAGATGAGTTATTGGCGAAATACGGCCACAAATGCTGCGAAAAGTGTGTGTGAATTGGAGTTCCAGATTGCGCCTAGTACGCGCCAGCCGTGGAGGGATACATGGCCGAAATAATATTTAAACATTAATGCCATAAAATTATCTATTCAATAAAGTTTTATTGATATTAAAAATATATTTCTCAACTTTATTTCAAATCAAAGTTGTGAAACTCTAAGAAAACACCTTTTAAATAGTATAGAAAGGACGAACATACACGTTGTTAACTTTATGGTCCAATCGGTTTTAACCTTATAGTCCTGGTTTTCCGACCATTGCCCAGTTTAAGTTCAACATAGAGAAATGGTTATCTTTCCCAGGTATAATTGAATTAATTTCATTTGCCGTGGATATTTCACTTATAGGTTACAGCTCCTATTCTAAGAGTTGTTGGTATATAGGTCGAACGAACGTGGGAGATTCCCGGAGTCGCTTAGTATTTATAGTATTATGTCTTCATCATATTAAAATAGTATTTTAAGCAATAGCAGAGTGAACTTGTACAAATTTTACTACATTCAATCACTTCAATTTAAACATAGTTCAAAAATATAAATCAAATCACTTGATTCCACAAACATTTTAATACATTACATTTTAATTTATATAGGTACAACATATTTTCAAAATACTTACTGCTTGTCTGTCCTTATGATTGATCGATAAGGAATATAAATTCATTATATTCGTAGTAATAGTTCCGGTATTCATTCCACCTATTAAAAATTTTGTGACTTACTCAATTGTAACAAAAAAAAATTGCGCTAGCAGCAGAGCTTCATCACTAAGGTCGTATTTTCCGCGAAGTGAATCGCAAAGAGATGCAATTCGAACGGAATAAATTATAATTCAAAAAGACTACAAAATATGCTCTAATAGCAAACCGGACCAAAAAAAAGAACTTCAGGAATGCATTGCATATTGACGAAAACAGGTCGAGCAGCGCGGTTTAGGGAAATAGTTGAAACCTACGATGGATAGGGCCCCAATATCAGCTCAATCCATTTACCAAATATCGACGCTCTAACCCAATCTACCGAAGCTGTGGAGGTGAGCAAATTTTCAAAAACCACGAAAACACAAGAAATCTCTTGTAAAAATGGCGGCGAAGGAAAAAAATATAATTCCAAAAAAACTTATAAGATGAATTTAATACACGTGCAAATTTTTAAACCTCTAACTCAATTTGGGGGGAGTTTTATACCTCCATACAAAGTTTAAAAAAACCGAGAATGCAAAATTTCGATTATATTGTTTTAAATTAAATTTTACATCTTTTTCCACCGGTTTTTCTGCATATTTTTCACCATTATTAGGTAATATAAAAAATATATATTGTGTTATTTTTCATACATTGGATAAGTACGTTGTTCTAAATTATTATCAGCTTCTGCGGCTATTATTCATAATTATTTCTTTTATTATATTTTATTATTGTGATATACGTTCTGCAAATATGATGAAGAAATCTCATGGTTTTGGTTGTATCTCCCGTTTGGGTTTTGAAATAACATGGACACTGATATAGATATTATATGCGGAAAACTTTTAATTCACCGCTAGATGCAGAAAACCAATAAATCGTTAAACTCATTCTCTTTATTAGACGTATAAAATAATATGAAACTGCCTTAATCCTATATGAAAAAAATAGAACTTCTCGACCTTCAAACATATACTCATATACAATATCGGTATTATCGGATATCACACATTGAGGTCAAATTCGAAAACAAGTTACTCGATTTAATTATGAGTAATCTAGGATTCTGACGTAATGAAATGGTATCATGAAAATTAGGCCGACAACGAATAATATGAAAAAACATCGAAAGCTATCTTTTTGTACGCAGATTATCTCAGAGTAATTTAAGATAAATATAAAAAGGAATCCGTGTCCATTATATTTTCGAAATTTATTTACAATGTTCTATACAAAGTAAATTAGGTTGAAAATAATTTTAAATAATAATAAATAATTGTATTGAACAAATCAAAATTCAAATTACTAACCTAGTAGGTACCTTAAAATAGATTCGCTATTACACAAAATGAAAAAAAATAATTAATGATCCATCACTTTATCTGCCCCAATTATATCTATCATATTTTCGCGTGTACCTACATCATAGGTACCTAATAGGTTCCCACTAATAACAAATTCTTCACAAATTTTTCAAACACAGACAAACCAAATGTCATTGTAGGTGGTTGAAGTTCGATTTTCTGGTATATAAGGGCGAGGTTGCAAACTTACATGTCCTATATTTTATATTACTAATATATATTTCTGACTCGTACTATTTTGTTTAAAATCTTGATAAATTTTACATTCTACATCATTTTTGTTCAATGGTGCTATTTGTTCTGAAAGGTATGCTGATCTAGCTTTAAAGTAATTTCGACTAGGCAGTAGGAGCTACTCGAAAAGTATAATATTTGCAAATTTCTGATTCAATCAGTACATTCAGAACGTATGGTAATTTATTAAATATTTTAATATATGGATCCTCCTTCATTTGGCCAAATAATCATTTCCGCTATGATGATAAATTGTAAATAAAAAGAAAAAACTGCAACAGCCCCGACTTAATCAGGGGAAAACAAAGTTGTTTAAGAAATAAGAATATATTTCTGATGTATCACATGCATAAATAATTAAAAACTTAAGAAAAGCAAAAAATACCAGAATATAGAGATTTAAATTAGAGGTATTACCTACATGTAGGTAGAAGGTATAGGAAAATATTATAACATTTCAAATACATTATTAGAGTAGTCCAAATCAGTAATATTGGTAGAGTATAAAGATTTGTGGAAAATAGATGATAAAAGTAAAGATTGCTAGACATGTTGACCCTTTGTATCAACCTGAGCATATAAAATGAAGTAAGTACCTACAATCAACATACTTAATGAAGATATTTATTTGAAAACTTACAATTAAGTAATTTCAGTTATATAAGAAATCTGAAAGAAAATAACATATCATTCAATCATAGCTTAACCATATGATCCTTGTTCGAACTATATGGTTATTTTCCTATTATCTCTAGAAAACGTTTTGCAGCTTTTGATGCAAACATTATTTTTTTGCACTTGGCCCTAAACTTCTTAATTCATTATAAATACTTACTCCTTGATAATGTATGTATGTTAAATCTTACTAATCACAGGGATTACTATATTATAGATCCACAAGTGGATGATGTTATTTTTCCGATGTCATCAAATTTTGTCTAATGATAAACAAAGATTGATATTTCACATATTTTTCATATTCTGTATTTTCCAGCATATTTAAAACCATTATTTGTGTTATCATCACTCATCAATGTTTCAGATTAGGTATTATAAAAATTTGATACAATACATTCACATCACATTAAAATGAATTCATACATCTGAATGTTTTGCCTTCATAATAAAGAAAACTTCCTCAACATGATGAATGCAATAAATTCTGCCTCTCAAAGCAGAAGGAAATTCATCAATGAAAATTTTGTTTGTCAAATTAGCTTCATTATTGACTCGAAATAATTATATGATTATCGATTGTATCTTTTATAGATATTGCTTTGACACTGCCAGTTATTGGTGTACCTTCATAACAAACAAAAACATCAATACAAATAGGCGGTATTTCATAACTGACTCAATACAGGTTGTTTGTATATATATATATATATATATATATATATATATATATATATATATATATATATATATATATATATATATATATATATATATTTACATATATATATATATATATATATATATATATATATATATATATATATATATATATATATATATATATATATATATATATATATATATACATATATATTCATGCACATAAATAAATGTTTTCTAAATACTTATATCAAAAATAGATTGTACTTGCACAAACCTGTAAAGAATTATTATTTCATTATGGTGAAATGAGATATCTTGAAGCAGATGATACTTCATAAATCATAATTCATTTACTCCTATGCAAAATTGGACATAAGTACAAATTCATAAAAATAATCGTCGGCCTGTCTGTACAATGTTTATTCACTTTCTATATTGAAGTGAAAAGGAAATTAATAGATAATTGGTTTTGTATTTTGCATTACTCTGTCTGAAATTATCAAGTACCTCCAAAATTACTTGACAAATATATTTATTTACTACGATTTTTTAGTTCATATGGCATTAGTTTAAATAGCCAAGTATCAACATAACATAACTAAGAATCAGCTGATTTTGAAAGAAGTTAACCCTACATTAGTGATAAATTTTCCACAGCTATATTTTAGAAAGTTCTATATATTTGTCTCGGAAATCACTCAATTCTAAGAAATACTTACCAAAATCAATGAATTTTTTTATGGATAAGGGTGAAGGATTGAATTGTGAATAGAAATCCAACATCTTAGCAATGGTTTGAAAATGCCTGCTTGACAACTTCATTTTCCACTTGTATCTAATTTACGTCACTGCCACTAAAAATTTCTGAACGTTGCACTAAGAATATCCAAAACAACAGTTTTTCTCGAAACTGCATCCGCGTTTAATCATTTTGTTTGATTTCTCGACGGTCGACCTTGCTGCTTGTTGGTTATTTTACGTCACTTGCGCGTTCGATCATATGTATAGGGCGCAAAGGCCAGTTCCCGGAATCCCGAAGCAGTGTTGCCATGGTTTAAAAAGTCTATACCCTTTAATTTAAAAATGAACATTTTAAATGAAAGAGTAGTTATTCTATGCCAAATTTCTTTTAGATATTATTGCTTTTGGCGTATATATATATATATATATATATATATATATATATATATATATATATATATATATATATATATATATATATATATCAGTGGCGTAGATAGTTTTTTGCGATGGGGGGGGATATGCAAAATTTCATATGCTTTTCTTCTAAAGTTCTATTTTTATTCATAAAAATAATCTTTCATGTAGGTAGTACAAAATAAGCAGAAAAATTAAATTAAACTGCAAAAAATTCAAATTATTTGAATTGGAAAAAATTGAATTTTATTTAAATGGATTTATACATCATTGAAAATATTCTTGGGAAAATAAGAGCAGAAAATTTAGATTTTGGCGTTTTTTGAGAATCCATTTATGACTTCGTCAGCTGTGATTCCAATATTACGATGAATTACTAGAGCAGCCAAACCTTTCAATAACAAAAAATTGGACAAACATGAGTTTTTTATCTGCAATGAATTTCATACATTCAGAAGGGTCAAGTCCATTTCTTTTATCGTGCTCCTTTGAAACGTTTTTTTTCGCTTCAAACTTCCGGCGACGTAGCTAATATTCTGAGCAACATGATATTAAAAAAAAAAAATTCTTGGTAATCATCCAGCTCTCTTATTGAAATTTTTAGGCTTAACATCGCCTCTACGAATTAAATATTTCTTCCATACTTTCAACGTACGAGAACAGCATGTGTGGCAGTAAGAAATTTTTGATAAAGCTCATCAGTTTTGATGAATTTATCAGCTGCTTTGTCAATTTCGTATAAATCATGCTTGAAAAATACCGAATATCTTTCTAATATATTTTTTTTCAGCAGTCTCGAAAAAATAAGAGCAAAGCGTCACTCGATTCGGAATGACATGTAGATGTTTTTTGAGAAAAATAAAAATTCCCTCGCGAAAATTGTGAAAGTTATAAACAATATACTGAAAAAAAGGGAGTTTGGTTTTTTCCAACATTTCAAAAATTGATTAAGATTCTTGAAATCTGAAGAAAGATTCTAAAAAAAGAGGAAATTTTTCAAAAGAAAGACTCGACTTCCGGATTTGTGGGTAAAAATACGGCAGAAAACGGGTTATTTGGTTTGGGCAAGTCACGCCCATTAAGGATACTTCAACAATAAACATTATTTAACCATATTAAATATGATATGAAAATTAAGGAATGGAAAAATTCAGACAGTTACTAAATCGTAGAATGAGCAATATTCCGGCGATAATAGCGATTTTTCAATTAGTTATGCAATAGTTTATTAACAATTTAGTGGCACGTGAGCATGAAAATTGTGAGTGTGATAACTATTCACTATAGATCTGAGATTTTGTTCATTTTTGGAGGTATAAGGATTCAGAGTAAATCCTCGTTGAAAAATTTCAATTTTTCAGTTGTTTATTAACAATTTACGTAGTTTTGCATCAAAATGAAATTTTCTTTATAATTTTAATGATCCGTTTTTTATTATCGGACGCTACATGGAAATGGTTATTTTCAATGTTCAAGAGAATCAAGAAAAAAAATTTATGATCAATTAAAGTGTTTAATTTTGCAACTTAAAGTAAATTATTGTAAAAAACTAAAAAATTAAATTTTTAATTTTTTTTTAACGGGGATCTATTCTGCAGTCTTTCGAAACTAGCTCCAAGAAAGGATAAAATATCAGATCCATAGTTTAACAGTTATCACACTTGCAATATTCTTGTTCAAGCAGCAAAAAACTATTGCATAACTAATTGAAAAATTGCGATAAAAATGTTTTGTTGCTGGATTATTGTTCATTCACCTATCCATTAATAACCTGAAATTTTTCATTACTCAATTTATTATTCAATATAGTTAAATATTGTTTATTGTTATAGTGTCCCAGATGTTTTACTTTCGCAAGCCAGATTACCCGTTTTCGGCCGTATTTTTACCCCTCTGGGAAAATTATAAATATTAATTCTACAGTTCCAGGAGACTTTCTTTTAGAAAATATCCTCCTCTTCTTGTATCTTCATTTAGATATCAAAAATATCTATAAGTTTTTGAGATAATTAAATTTTTTCTTTCAGTAAATTGATTATAACTTTTACAGTTTTCGCGAACGGAACTTAACTTTTTCAAAAAATATCTACATGCTCTTCCGAATCGAATGACAACTTGTTAATAATATTCTTTCGAGACTCATGAAAAAAGTTTAACAAGAAAAGCACTTGTTGACTAGACTATATTCTCATGATTAGTAAATCTTTCTCCATGATGTATAAGTCCAGAAATAGATTGAACGCCATCACAAGAAAATTTTTACTTACTCGAAAATTTTTATTAACTTCCAAATATTATGGAGTAGGTAATTGAATTGACAATCAAAGCCAAGAGTTAAAGATATTTTGATACCTAGGTACTCTACCTCAAAAAATATTCGAAATATTAAATATTGATTGAAAATCTTCTATGAGCAAAAGTCACGCTCCTCGAATGTAAACAGGAATGGAAATGGAAAATTTTATTTACGAAGGAAAAATTCAACCAAAGCCTTCTCGTACTTATTCCCTTTCTAAATTTTATACTACCTATACTATTAAACGAAACTGCTCGTGCTTTAGATATAAATACTACACAAAAGCTTGAGCAGTTTTGTTTGATAGTAAGTACAGTATAGGTACAATTTAGAAAGAGAAGAAATGTGAGGAGATTTTGGTTAACTTCTTCCTTACGAAATAAAAATTTTCCATTAGAGCCATTTGAACTTTTTGAAACACGTTTTTTGCTCATAGTGACCGATTGAACTTACTAAATAAACATTGAATGAAATATGCTCAAAACTACTAGTTACTTTACCCAGAATTAGAAAAACGATTCAATTTCTTGGTTTATTATTATGTTAAAATTATGAGTAGATATTCACTCTACATGTGCTCAATCTGTCGTTAATTATAGCGAGCATCCATTTCGTGGCTTCTGATTGTTCGAAGCTTGGAAATTATACAATACTCAATTGCACAGCCGTCACAAAGATATATCTAGACGTTTTTTATATAATTGCACATACATAATATCAAAGGAGGTGCTAGTACTTAGTAAATTTCATGAATACTTGAATGCGTTTAAGCGAAGACTTTTATTCAATTCTATTATAATTTTCGTAGGCTCATGGGGGGGGGGGATTAATCCCCTTGATCCCCCCCTATCTACGCCACTGATATATATATATATATATATATATATATATATATATTTATATATTTATATATATTATATTCTCTTGGTAACACGATGCTGTGTTGTTAGAATTTCGGTTTAATAATTTTATGGTTTGTCACATTATTTTGTGTTTTTTTCCGTTTTTGGAAGATGTTAGCTTATTTTATAAACCTCAAACATTCGATCCTGATGAAGGCTTAATAAGAAGCGAAACGTTGAAAGAAATATAAGAAGTACACTTTTATCAGCCTTTATATTCATCCGTTTAACCCATTATCCTATTTGATATATATATATATATATATATATATATATATATATATATATATATATCTATATATATATATATATATATAATATAATATATATATATATATATATAATATATATATATAATTTAAATTATTTATTTGAATTGTTGTTGCCTGTGATCTATTTTTAATCTCTTGATAATTATTAGCAATACAGGCTGGTTCAATCTTAAAAAACTCGAATTTTATTGAAAAGTTGACGTTTCACTACGATATTTGAAAAAATTGAAAATTTCTTTGACATTTATTGATTTGAAAAAATTTTTAAATAGAACAGACGACTTTGTCTTGTTAAAATTTTTTCGGATGTGGTTGTTCTCTGTTATATTTATTATGTGCTATTCAGTCTAATATTAACATTCAAAATTGTTATCATTAGAAAGTAAGGGGAAACTACAGAAACCTTTACCCACGTAATGTTCGAAAAAAATAATTAATAGGTTAACTATTTATCTAACAACAAAGAAAATTAGTCGCAGGAAAATATTGAAAAAGTAGAGCAGAATTATCGGTATAGAACGCTTATATGGAAGCAGCCGTTGACACGTGTTTCGGACTCTTTGGTCCTCATCAGAACGGCGTAGCTAAGCATTGGAATGAAAATTTGGAGATGAAAATAGTATAACAAACAAAATCCTCTATTATGGAAGACAATCACACATTTGCGGTTTATTGTTTGAACTCTCCGGTATGGGAGATTTGGTCAAACTTTGCCACGGAGGCGATTAATTCCATCTGCGAGAACTCAGAAAGAGTAAATTAACAATAACAAAGAAATTAGTCGCGGGAAAATATTAAACAAGTAGAGCAAAAATTATCGGTAAAGCTCGTTTATATGGAAGTAGCTGTTTTTAATGAAATTTTTATTTAGAATTTCAAAATTTTAAATAAAAAAAGGGTACTCACAAGATAGAACAAAGTTTGAAACTCTCAGTTTAAGTTTGTTCTATTAAAAATTTTTTCAAATCAATAAATGTCAAAGAAATTTCAATTTTTTCAAATATCGTAGTGAAACGTCAACTTTTCAATAAAATCGAGTTTTTTAAGATTGAACCAGCCTGTTATTGCTAATAATTATCAAGAGATTAAAAATAGATCACAGGCAACAACAATTCAAATAAATAATTAAATATTGCAAGCTGAAAATATGGCAATGATCCCAAACTTAAACTGAGAGTTTCAAACTTTGTTTTATCTTGTGAGTACCCTTTTTTTATTTAAAATTTTGAAATTATAAATAAAAATTTCATTAAAAACAGCTACTTCCATATAAACGAGCTTTACCGATAATTTTTGCTCTACTTGTTTAATATTTTTCGCCGCGACTAATATTCTTTGTTATTGTTAATTTTACTCTTTCTGAGTTCTCGCAGATGGAATTAATCGCCTTCCGTGGCAAAGTTTTGACCAAATCTCCCATACCGGAGAGTTCAAACAATAAACCGCAAATGTGTGATTGTCTTCCATAATAGAGGATTTTGTTTGTTATACTATTTCATCTCCAAATTTTCATTCCAATGCTTAGCTACGCCGTTCTGATGAGGACCAAAAGAGTCCGAACACCGTGTCAAACGGCTGCTTCCATATAAGCGTTCCTATACCGATAATTCTGCCCCTCTACTTTTTTCAATATTTTCCTGCGACTAATTTCTTTGTTGTTAGATAAATAAGTAACCTATTATTATTTTTTTCGAACATTACGTGGGTAAAGGTTTCTCTGTAGTTTCCCTTACCTTCTAATGATAAACAATTTTGAATGTTAATATTAGACTGAATAGCACATAATAAATAACAGAGAACAACCACATCCGAAAAAAATTTTAACAAGACAAGTCGTTCTGTTCTATTAAAAATTTTTTCAAATCAATAAATGTCAAAGAAATTTCAATTTTTTCAAATATCGTAGTGAACGTCAACTTTTCAATAAAATCGAGTGTTTTAAGAATTGAACCCAGCCTGTTATTGCTAATAATTATCAAGAGATTATATATATATATATATATAATATATATATATATATATATATATATATATATATATATATATTATATATATATATATATATATATATTAACAGTGGCGTAGATAGCTTCTTGCGATGGGGGGGGATATGACTTAGTGCAAAATTTAATAAGTTTTTCTTCTAAAGTTCTATTCTTGTTGATAAAAATAATCTTTCATGTATATAGTACAAAATAAGCAGAAAAATTGAATTAAATTGCAAAAAATTTAAATTATTTGAATTGGAAAAAATGTATCAAGAATTAGTGAAAAATTGAATTATATTAAATTGGATATATAAATCATTGAGCATATTCTTGGGAAAATTAGAGAAGAAAACCTAGTTTTAGGCGTTTTTCGACATTCATGACTTCGTCAGCTGTGATTCCAATGTCACGATGAATTTCCAGAGCAGCCAAACCTTTCAAAAACAGAAAATCAGACAAACAATTAATTTGCAATGAATTTTATATATTCAGGAGGGTCATTACAAGTCCACTTTTCTTATCGTGCTCCTTTGAATCGTTTCTATTCGCTTCAAACGTCGATACCGGCAGCATAGCTAATATTCTGAACATATTGATATTCGAAAAAAAAATTTCTAGGCAATCATCAAGCTCTATTATTGAAATTTTAGGCTTAACATCGCCCTTACGAATTAAATATTTCTTCCACACTTCCAAGTTACGAGAACAGCAGGTGTGGCAGTAAGAAATTTTTGATAAAACTCATCAGTTTTGATGAATTTATCAACTGCTTTCTCAATTTCGTATAAATTATGAGTAGAAATCATTGACCGGAAGTCGTAAATCATGACAAGTCTATTGTTATACATGACAGGTGTTCCTATTGTTATTGACCCAAAGCCATTAAATCACGACGGGGGGTGCCAGGTCTATTGTTATACATGACAGGTCATAAATCATGGCCGGTCTATTGTTCCTATTGTTTGGGGCAGGTGTGCGGTGCAGTCTTTTGTTATACCAGATCTATTGTTAGACCAGGTGTTTGGGGCAGATGTTTAGGGCAGGACCGTATTACTAATGATTGAGGGTCGTGAGAAATTGAATTTTTTTTCAACAAATTAGACCAAAAATTCGTAAATTCGTATGAAATCCACCCCCCCTGACATTAGATAAGTTATTTCAACGGGTGCAGGTATTTCTAAGAAAACACACACACAAACGGTGGAATAATACCACAAAACTTGGAGGGGTAAGGCTTAAAAAACAGGCTCATCTGCAAACAAATAGGCAGTTATTCTCAATATCTAGTACCAGCAGTTAAATACCATGTACAGTAAAAAACGAGACTGTTCGATCGCAAAGATGGCCGTCGAAATCGGAGAAATCAAGGAAAGCAGTG